>NCQT01085913.1:7170-21211 GCA_002740465.1 Stenocereus thurberi | reverse complement strand
CAAAGAGGTCTCACATCTCAGACATGTCCTTTAAAGTTATATAACTTATTGCTTCTTGAAATCGCTTCCTTTGTCGCTAATAAGATCAAAATCCTTGGCCTATTATTTGTTTTATTTCCTTCATTTTCCTATTGCCTAGCTTGCTTTTTCAGCTTTGGAGCTAACCTATCTTTCCTTTCCCTCTTTACTTGGACTTATCCCAAAAAGAAAGCATTCCGGGAAAGGACTCAAATGGAACATGTTAGGAGGTATGAATGCAAGGATATAGGTCTCACCAGATGGACTCCATTTGAAGTTGAGTGAATAAGTGAAGATGCAGTTCATCTCAAGCCATGAATACAAGTTAAAAGTTGTTTAAATGTGATGTCATGTGTCCAGTCTCTTAGATTAATGGCCTTCGTTTTGTGCGTTTAGAACAAGGTGTTCAACCTTAAGGGGATGATGCATTCCTTATTAAATCTGACCTCTGGGGTGGATATATGCAGTAGGTAGCTAACAACTGGTTTAGACTCTTTCAAAGTATACAACCTTCGATGATTAGATGACCCATGCTTAGCTGCTTATCTAAATATGAACTTTATATCAAGATCCTCAAGTCTACTTTTCTAATCTTAAGTCTAAGGTGGGCTCATTTGCCTTAGATGACAATGTAAATGTCTTTTTTTCTGTCTTCTTTTTCTTTTTTTTTTTGAATTTGGTGGTGGGTTCCTTTTATAATCTAAAGAATTTTTCGGGCTTCGACTTTCTTAACTCTTGTCTGACGAAGGTCCATAGACATTTTTTTTGTCTCATCACATTTTGTAATCAATTTTTTAAGCATTCACTTTATTGATTTATGTTTGGGTTTGCCATTGACCTTTAAAGCAATTTTTCTTTATTCTAATTCCAAGCAACACCTATATTATCCCACGATCCTAGGTAGAAGAGTGATAGACGTTGTAATTAAACGAAAAGGTTAATAGTTGGGGGGGCAGTAGTAGAAATTTTGATGCAAGTAAGAAGGAGAGGTCAGCTTTGATGGCTAGAAGGTTTATGCCAAGCTAAGCGGAACCAGGTGAGATGTAGGAATAAATAAGCCAAGATGTTATATTTTGGGTGAAATTAGGTTTTACCTTAGAGTGGGTTCTAGGTTGGATTTAATAATTCAATTATGGGCCTGAGTAGGGCCTTAATTTGATCTGGATGAATCATGAGACCACATTGGGCCTAAGCATGAGCTTTCTCTGCTTTAATGAAGTTACATAATGAAAAATGGAAATAGCAAGACGAGTTATCAATACTAATCTATTATCTCTAGTGAGTTTGACAATGATTGAGTAACATTAAGGCATTGTTGGTGCCTTGATTTCTAATTACATCATATGGGGCATGGGCAACTGCGGATTCAACATGGTGTCAGTGACTCAGTGGAGTCACCCGACACCCCTCTCCCAACAAAAGAAAAAATAAAATTAGTATGCAACAAATTTAAATTAAAAGTTATATATAAATACAAGATAAGGCAGATTGTTGCATGAAGCTGCCTATGGTCTAGTAGTTCAACGCACCTATTAGTTACTTTGATGATTCCCAGATGTCGCCGGTTTGGGGGTTCTTGTATGCACATTGATTGTTTTGAGGCAGAGCAAAGAAGAGGGAACATAAAGTTGTGTAATGGATAGTCACTTGGGTGAGCGGAGTAGCAGTGGGCTAGGTGGTCACGCGTTCAAGTTTGAGTTCCCACATCCTTTAATGTTAGGGGTGTTCAATGGTTCTGTAATAACCTGGCCCTACCCCATATTTATTTATTTAAATCATATTTATTTATTTATTTAATCATGTTTATTCATTTAATTAATTATGTTTATTGATTTAATAACTCATGGTTACTGGTTTAACTAAATCATGTTTATTAATTCAATCACACCTAATTTATTTATTTAGCAAATTACAATTTTGGATCCCACTTTGCACTTCATGTTTCGATTATTATAAAATTTCAGGTGAATCGATAGTAGGCCTCATAATTTAAGAACTCATTATTATTATTATTATTATTATTATTATTATTATTATTATTATTATTATTATTATTATTATTATTATTATAAGCTCACAAAAAATTTAATTTCGAGCTATGAAAATTCAATCATATACGGTCTACTTCCCTTCCCAGGGCCAAACCGTATAAACCAATCATAATCCAACAAACTCACCCATTTAACCTAGCTAAATAACCATAGTTAAAGCCTAACCATAGATAGGTAAAAGCTACTTTTTGAAGTAAAAATTCAGCCAAGTAAATTGTGATCATTCCTAGCCAAGCAACACACATACACATCTCTATCTGCTTTCTCCCTCTACCCCATGGCCCCCCTTCCCCCAAGCTGCTGCTACCTTCTCCTGGTGTTGTTCGGCCAGCCAGAGGCTACCTCCAACCGCCACAACCATTACCAACCATCTCCTACACCTCACACCACATGTGCCTCTTGCTTCCAAGCACCAAAGTGAGTAAACCCTAACTTGATCTTGATGTATTTTTAGTTTTATGATTGTTTTAGTTATGATTCATGCTCTTGAGATTAAAGTAGATGTTATCATGCAAATTCTATTGATTTTGGGGATATCGATCATGGTGGGGTTGAGCTTAAAGCACGTTAAGGTTAGGGTTTTATCATGATCAAGTTAGCTTAAGTTAGGTGATGGATTTGTATTATTTAGTATATGATTTTATAATCTTTAGTCTTATTGATGATTATGATGATGTTTCTGGTAATTTCAAATGATTTCAAGTGAGGATTTATGCGAAANNAAGATGAGAAAGCAAAAATAGTGAGAGCTGAAAATGACAGAAAATAAGGGTAACTTTGAGGTTAAACTAGTAATGATCGGCCTACTAAAAAAATTATGATTTTTGGTGGATAGATAAGCCAGTGTCTTAGCTTTCAAATGCCTTTTGATTTGCCTTAATCCGAGTTCTATGGACAAAGTTATGGTTGTTTTACGAGAACTGTGCATCTTAGACCCAAACTAATACACTTGTATTCTAGCCCCATTTTGGGAACCCTATTGTGGGAATCCTACTTTGTGTTGTAAATGAAAGTTTGGAACTTCTTAATCTTTCCATATTGGGGTTTTAGGTCTCTATTTGAGGTTAAGAACTGTGTAGGTTAGACCAAAATTGATACACTTGTGTTCTAAACTCATTTTGGGAACCCTATTGTGGGAATCATGCTTTGTGTTGTCAATGAAAGTTTTTTAGGACTTTTTAATCTTTCTATATTAGGGTCTTAGGTCTATATTTGAGGTCAAGGGTGAAAGTTATGAAATNNTGAAGTGAACTGAACTACTTTGGTGTAAATTGGGGTGTTATTGCAATTTATGTGCAGCATATACTTGGAGGAAAATTCTGAAAATTTTGCTGTAGATTTTCCATATTATTTTTGAATTTTCTATAAGATTTCATAAATTTTGGTTGATTATTTGGGGTTTGGTATTTTTGGAAGCATTTTACGTAATTGAATAAAGAGCAATAATAAAGATTGAGTGAGATTGATCATGCACTCATTTTGTGTATTTGGGGCCAAGTAAGGTCATTTAAGGGGAAATGAATATTCATAGACTTTCATGGAGCTTTTAGCTTGATTAAAAGACAAGTACATAATGGGGAGCTTAATTATGAGTTTTGAATCACTTAGGGATATTACAAAGAATGTATCAAGTTTGGGGAATTTAATAGCTTTCATTGGGACAATAATCTATTTCAGGTGAAAAACTGTATTTAATGGACTAGTAAATGAAATCTAGGAAGTAGAGAGAATTTTTGACTTAGAAATCACATTCATCAGACCAAGTTATTGCAGTTTATGCTATTTTGAATCAGGATATATCTCTCTTAGTCTCAAACCTCTATTACTTACTCAATTCAGAATGGATCAAATTTATTTATCAAGCCAATCTAGTATACTTGCTGTTATCTTGAACTAAGCTATACATCAGTGGGCTTTTAACCTGCATCAGTAACCTATTTCAGAAAAGGCCAAAACCACTATCCCATTTGTCACCATCAAGGTCTTTTCCTTTGTAATCTCATTTATCTTATTGTGGTCTATTTTTCTTTCATTTACCTTATATATCGGATTTAATTACCTTCATTAATTTAGTTTTGAAGTTATATTGAAATACCTAAGTTATGTATACCATTCAATTACTCAATTTCTATTATACATACTTTTACTTACTCAATTATGTCAGTACGGATTATATACTGACTACACATACCTACAATGATATTTATGAAACAGAGTCGATGCCTAGTTATCGTTTCCCGTCATGTATAAGTGTTATCAAGTCAGAACATATTTATCAAGTCAGATGACATTTATGAAACATATGACATTTATCAAGTCAAATGACATTTTTAAAGACTTAAGGTATGTCCATTGCCTATATCTTCAGGAAGCAGAACATGTTTATCAAGTTATAACTCTTAATGAGTTTATCAAGAAATCAGTTTATACAATGATTTGTCATTTAACTTGTGACCCCATCAATTATCATCTATAGGACATCAGCCCATCATTTGTCTGCACGGCTTCAGGTTAAGTCTTCATCGTATTGGGAGGTGTGTACCTATGTATAAATCATATCACTGTAAGGGGTTCACATCCAGATAGTAATGAGCAATTCAGTTTCACATTACTTTCATTTTCATTGTTATTGCGAGCTAAATGAATTGCTAAGGCGGGTACCCATTAACAGTGTTTCTATACTCATTTTACAATACAGGAATGCATATATTGAGTTTTAGCTCACATTTTCGAATTGTTTTCATGTTTCTATTTTAGGTGATGAAGTATCACATGTTTCTCTATTTAGCAAGCCCTTTTGGAAGTTTTCAGATGCTCACAGGGGATTTAGCATAGCATGACTGTTAGGATTGACCTCAATATCAAGTTGGGTCTATATTCAATATGCTTGTGTTGTGTGGAGTGCGAGTTAGCACATGGTATGATTAAGTTGATTATATTGAAGTTGAACTATTATGGACTTTGGTCTTGGAGTGTTTCAGTTTAATAGATATCGTGATTATGAACATGAGTTGCAAGATTAAATGGTTTCAGTGAGCCTTGTCCTTATCAGGACGGTGGTAGCGCCTTCTATCATTAAGTTTTCCACTACAATTTTTCGTAAATCATGTCATTAGCATTTTGGGGGTATTATAAGTTCAAACCCGAATCGGATTGGACTGAACCAGTTTGGATCGAGGAACAAATAAGAAGATGAACATGGACCGTAAACTGGAACGAATAAAACATAGACCAAATTAGGACGGGAGCGAAAAAATTCGGATCGGGCCAAACAAATCAAATTGATTAGGGGATTTCAAGTTTTCAACTTTCATGAATTAAGCAATCTAAACTAAAATAGAATATCTACAAGTAGGATTCTGCAGTCATTTAGTTGTACTCAAAAATTAAAAGTTCATTTTAAATTAAAACTTTATTTGAAAAAATAGAACTTTTAAATATATACAAGCCAATAAAATAGTGAGAAATTAAGGAGTGAGGTGAAAGAGCAATAGGTGGGTTACGAGGTTTGGATAGCCAATAAAAATCAAACAGAAAATTCCAATTTTAAGTATGTATGAGCCACTTTGGTAACCGATTTAATAGTCTATAATTTTTTTTTATTCGGTCCCTGGTCCAAGCCGGTGGACCGGATCAAACCTTAGACTGAATAAGAAAATTATATGGACCGTGGACTGGACCGAATTTACTCAATGTGGACCGGTCTTGGGTTCGGTCCAGTTTCGAATCAAATAATAAACACTCCTGTTTAATGTTTTGATTTTTTTAAAAATTTTTGCCCCACCTTGAGCAGTTTGTTGCCATCTTTCACATTTGGTTTAATATTTTCGCTGCATTTTTGTATGTTTTGATTTTTTAAAAATGTTTTGCCCAATCTTAACTAGTTAATCCATATCTTTCCCATTTTTTAACATTTTCATTGCATTTTGTAGGTATTAAAGACAAAAACAGGTCGCTAGTTGCAACATTGGATGATTTAACGTTCCTGACATAAAATTGCACAATTTTATGTTCCAAATGGTATAATAGGCATAAGGTTCTATTAGATAGGGTATATACAAATTTTGAGCCTAAAATAACTTAGAAAATATATTAAGAAACGAATTTAATTTTTGTTTATATTTATATCAATGAATGGTACAATCTCTGCATAATTTTTGCGAGAAACATTGCAATAAATCCTCTAATTTAATCTCATTGAATAGTCTTGAATGAATTTGACCTTAAGAGAGGGTCTAAGAGGCTTAATCTCAATCAAGATATGATTTTGATCTTCGCGAGTGGATGACACGCGTTTAGAGTATTTGTTATCTTCTTTCAGAGGAAATTCTTGAACTCTTGTGAGTTCTTCTGAATGTCGACCGGCAAATTGGGGAGGGGGGGAGTAGCTCCCTTTTTATAAAGAAGTCAAAGTTAGAGTTTTCTTCACTATCTCTATTAAAAGGAAATAATCATTTATTTTCTGTGCCATTCATGACATATGGAGCTTTTTAATTGGCTACAAAGTATTTTCATTAAATATTCAATTTAATTGAACTTTGTAATTAATTTCACATGTGGCATGCTATAATTGGCCAAACTAAAGGTATTTAATTTTTTCATGTGGCTGATGTTATTTGGTTTGAATTTTTTTTGCATCCTGCAAATGCCCCTCAAGAGTTGGCCACATCCGCAGTTCTGGAGTGTTTACTAGCGGTTAGGTCTCAAAACTTGATTGTTGACAGAGGTCGTTTGTAGCTTAAGCTATCATAACATCTAAGTCAATCTTTTTTATCAACTTTCTTTCTTTTCTTTTTTTTTCCATGGGTCCAATATTGTCTCAACGCTCAAAAAATTGAGCTACTATGAAAGCTAGACGCAATATGATAGCTTGAGAAGGTTGAAGTTTTTATTTCAATCTCTTCACAAATCAATCAGCCTTTAAATTTAGCAAGGATATAGAGAAAACCTTCACTTGCCAAAATTTTGCAAAGGTTAGGAAATGTTTAAAGATTTTGTACATAAACTTTGCATTTAAAAAGACCAACCTAAGGAGGCATTATGCAGTAATTGAAACTGGATGTAGTGCTCTGCACAAAGGTATGCCCCCTTAAAGTTTAGTTGCTGTCTTTCTTCCTCTTTTCTTTTTTTTTTAAAGGAAACATAGTTGAGGAGACAAATCTCAACCCCTCATGTGTAATAGGGCCAATGTCTTTTGTAAGGTTGGTCTTGACTCTCATCTTGTTGTGTGTTGTATACTCAAACAATTAAGTTTTTCTCTAAAGGAACAAGCTACAAAAAAGAACAACTTATTACAAAAACCTTTTTGAACCAACACTCAAAAGCAATGGTCTGCCCTAAACTCTCTTCCTATGAGGCTGTGCGCCGCTCTCCTCCTCCTCCTCCTCCTTCTCCTTCTTCTTCTTTTTTTTTTTTTTCAGTCACTTCCTTTTCCCCTTTTCTCTTTGTTTCTTGATTGTTATGTCATAATGCATGATCAATGTCTTGATGCAGCATACTCTTGATGATCTCAATTTTCATATCATGAAATTGATCATGCCATTTTCTTTTCCTTTTTTTTTTGTTTTGTTTAGATAATATAGACTTGAACTAAAATTTGCATATTTCTCACTTGTTTGCCTCAATCTTCCCCCCTTTTTGTATGAATGTCATTTTACAGATTTATGTAATCTTAATGATTTTTTTTTTGGTTGGACTATGCAATAATTCATTATGGTTAACCTTTAAGTGTCTCACTCTTTTGGGTATATCAATGGGTTAATCTTGAATTCTCATAAGGCAAACTTGCCAAAAGCAAAATTTCCCCACAAGGTGAATTTTGACTTAATATTGGTAACCTTTGCATGTCTAACTCTTTTGGGTATATCAACGGGTTAACTTTGAATCCTCCTAAGGTAAACTTCCAATGGCGAAAAGTTTCCAGCAAGTGAATTTTGACTTAATATCAATTAACATTTGAATGCTTAATCCTTTTGGGTACATCAACAAGTTAACTCTTAATGCTCGTAAGATGAACTTCCAAAGGCAAAAATTCTCCAAAGGTGAATTTCATTTAATTATCGGTTAACCTTTTAATGTATAATCCTTTTGGATATATCAACGGTTTAACCTTGAATTTTCCTAAAGCGAACATTTCCAAAGACGAGATTTCTCTAGAGGCGAATTTGATTTAATTATTGGTTAACCTTTGAATGCATAATCCATTGGGTACATCAACAGGTTAACCTGTTTGTTGAAGAGCACTTGCTTGCATTTGTTCTTTTCATTTTTTTCATTCTCTAGTGCCTCTATGTCCAAGATTCTTTTCTAAATTTTTTAATTTTTTAGTCCCTATTTGATTATTGAATTGCTATGTCAATGACAAGTCCTACAACTGGATTCTTTTAATTTCTGCTATTGTTGTAGGGTTTATTTGAAATGGTTACTTTTATGGGCAAAACCACTAGTGTCTGACGCTATCTACACATCAAACCAAGTGAAAATGACATAGATGGGGAATAAACAAAGTTGGCCATTTGCAGTTCTATAATATCCTTGTGCAAGTTCGGTTGCTTTGGTTCCCTCCAAGCTTTCCTTAATGGTCTAAGGAGAATTTGAAAACATGCGAAATATTTTTGTTGTCTACTCACATTAAATTAAAAGAGAATCTCCCCTCTTACCAATTGTTACATCATGACATAGAGTACGAGCACAAATCATAGGCTAGGCCACCATTACAAAAGGAGTTTTCTTATAAGCCACTTTATTGGGAGTGGTTGGAAGATATCCATGTTCATTGCAAAGATAAGCTTACAACCCTTCATCTGTTTGATGCTTTATATGCTTTGCTCTTCCTTTGTGATCGGTGTTCATACATCATTTGAGCAACGTGTGAGCATTGATGTCTAGAAACGAAGACCTTATATACTTTTCAAGGCGAGGTGTCCCTATCTATCGTTTACATTCACAGTTTCCTCATATTGTTTTATGGCATTCGCAGTAGCAGCTTTTGCTATGCGTCTAGTCATAACTTTGCTAGATGTAATACTAGCGGTTGTTGATCCTTGAGATACGGATCGGATAACTTTCCTTAAAGATTGATGAATGATGTTCTAAGGGCTTATGCTGCCTTTGAAGGAATAGACAGTTCGTGTTCTGGAGAAAGAGATGAGCAATAGAGAACGTCCCACCGAGCGTGCCAAAAATTTGTAAATACAAATTTTGAGCCAAAAAAATAGACAAGAAATTGAGAAACAAATTCAATTTTTTTTTGGTATTTATATGAAACAATGGTTACAATCTCTGCATAATTGTCAGAAGAACAAGTGGAATAAATCTTCTGATTTAATCTTCTTGAATAGTCTTGAATGAATAGGACCTTGAGAGATGGCCTAAAAGGCTTAATCTTAATCAAGATACGAGTTTGATCTCTGCTAGTAGACAGCACGTGTTTAGAGTGTTTGTTGTCTTCTTCTAGAGAAAATTCTTGAGCTCTTGTGAGTTCTTCTAAATGTCGATCCCTAAATAAGGATAGTGTAGTTGCCTTTTTATGGGGATGTTGGAGTTAGAGTTCCTCATTATCTCTATTAAAAAGAAATAATTACTTATTTTCTATATCATTCATGACATGCAACGCTTTTTAATTGGCTGCAATACATTTCTATTAAATATTTAGTTTAATGGAATGCCATAAATAATCTAACACATGGCATGATGTATTTGCCAAAATAAAAGTACTTAACTTTTTCACATGGGAGATGTTGGTTGGTTTTTTTTTTTTTTTTTGTGCATTCTGCAAATTATTTTGTGACTCTTGCCAAAATTTATGCGTTTGGTATGTTCATTTCATCTTTTGAACAAACATATTCCTTAATTTCTAACATTTCACCACCTTCTCATGGCTTATCCGATTAATCTTGTCTTGTATAATGTAATTTTATTTTGTTTACAAACTTTCTCAAGTCTCTTCTATTAAAAAAAAAAAAATCACAAGCCATGGTAATAATAATCAAATCACACCAATCACCATGATGTGATAGTTTTCTAAAGTTTTAATTTTGTATTATTGAAATTTGAAAGATATTAATTTTACTTCCTAAAAAAAGAATTAAATACTCTACTTTTAAGTTTGATTGTACAATATTTTTCTAAATTAGAATCATATATATATGATTAAATACTAATTAATGCTAGTTACTTAAGTCTCTTGCAATTGTTAGACTTTTAGTCACTAGATTAATGAACTTTGTATTTAATGAATTGACTTATATAGATTTTTTTTTCCCCAAAACAATACATGCTGTACACATTAATTACTCCCCCAACTAAAACATTATCCTTAACATTAGGCATTGCTTTTAAAATATGAGGTCTTGTCGAAAACAATTAAAATTAGATGTTACATGACAATTATTTAATTTCAATTTTATGATTAATATTAAATTTTATATTATATATATTATTATTTGCGAACCCCTTTCCTAAAATCTTGGCTTCGCCACNGGGTGGGGGTAAAATAGATTCCAATTTTTGCCCTCGTTGTGGTTAAATGTATACTAGTAAATCATTTGTGATGCATTTCATGACTCCCTTATTGGGATTTGCGTGAAAGTGCTAAGTTAACCTTGCTTTTTTCAATTGCATTTTACTAAACTAAACTATTGAGCATGTTTTTGCTAAACTAAGCTGAAATGAACTAAATTTATTTTTAAATTGAACTTAACTGAACTGAATATATTTGTAAAAAATTAAGCTGAAGAGAGCATGCTTTATCTACTAAATTAACACTTGAAAGTGTCATGGCATCAGCTATGATGCCAAACCAAAGGTCATTGGATCTAGAAACTTAATTTGCTTTCGAAACTTATGATTTGTCACACCAATTTATTCAAATGACATTTAATCAAGATGGCCCATCTATGAGAGCAATCCTTTATAAATGTATTAAGTATTCCATAATTTACCTTATATATGCATATGAGTTATAGATAATTCATCATCTTTTTTCTTATGCCCCTTTCCCAAAAAGAAATGGGTCCAGCAGAAAGTACAATTGGTTTACTAGCGTAATCGACCTCCTTGATGATAATAGTAGGAAATAGTCATTAATATTCTCAAACACAAGTTTTTAGATATGAATCTTCATAAGATTGCCTCTCGTGGAGCTTTTAGAAGGAGAAAAACATGCCAACTTCAAGGAGATCATTAATGTTATTTATCATTCAAGCAAAACAATCAAGTGCTAAATAAACATCTCTAAGCAAAGATACAAGGGTGAAGAAATTTTTGTATTCATGAATACAACTAAAACAAAACAAGAATGATATGCTTGTTTAAATGTGGAGCTTAATTTGACATGCTACATGTTAGCAATTGGAAAAGAAGTCTTCTTTAAGAACAAGCTTTCAACTTTGGATAAGACAACATATTTTATGCAACTAACCAAACTATTTAGCATATTTTTCATGAAGTTAACAAAGCTGCTAGACTAAATTCTTGTTTATACATATATCATCTCAGGGTTCAATTAAAATCACCAAGTGAGCTTCTTTTAGTGAGAAAATGGGATTACACAAGAAAATACAAAACCCATCACTTACATCAAAGAAAGCCTTTATAAAATAGTCGTTATTCACTGGAAAATATTTTGGAAATCAATTAAAGCTCTTTTCAACAGCACGTGCACTTTTTCAAATCTTAGCACTAGCATAGTCCTCGAATGAAGAGATTACATTATTTAACAAGTACGAAATCATTTTATGGGGCATCAAATTCTAATATTTGTGCTATTCAGGGGATATCTACACTCGCCCTTCATAGTTTCCCCAGGGCCTCTTATAATCAGTGGATCATTACCCTCGTTATGGTCTTCTAGGGTTCCCATTTCTGGGTCTACTCCCTAGCAGTTAGAGTTCCCACATACCGGGTCTACTCCCTAAACATTTGTCCAAACATTTAGCACCATTCTCCTAGCCCAAAACATTTCAGACGCATCTCACTTTAAACAGATTTTACATCAAAATTCTCGTTGTATCACAACGTGGCCTTTTCATCTCAAAAAGGCTACAATTTCTAAATAAGGTCATTCGTCTTTCGAAAAGCGTATAACCCTTTGTTTATGACAAAGCATGCAACAAATTAATGACAAAGAACACATTCGCTTTTGAAAGGAAGTGATGTTAAAAACTCGTCTTAAAAGCTTATAAGCCTGCAACTTATTCATGATCAGTTTCGCTTAAAAGTATTCTTATCAATCGAACGGTCTAACAATCAATATTAACCATATAACTCAGTATGCTTGCCATATCAAAGCGATTCACTTACACGCCTATCAACGTATGCCTTTAAGCATATTGTAAACATATTTATTTGTAATTTACATTACTTTCTAGGTCAACAACTTAAACAATTTCTAGAAGTAAATAAGGAATTTTTAAATGTTTAGGTTACTTGTTTAAGTAATGAGAATGTTGTTTTAGTTATTGTAACAAACAAACAACTCTTAAGATAATTACTTGAGGAATTCAATTATTTGAAAACCTCTATGTAGGAATGGTAGGATATGCTTATGATGAATTAAGCAAGGTTCAACCATAAATGGACTCTTAGTTCACAACTCATGCAATTTGAGACTTTCAAACAAAATGAGCAATGGAACAGCTAGGAATGCATTAGTTTGGCATAAAACTCAGTCCATACATATGCATATAGCGCATACATGAATTCAAGGTTAAGAAACCACAACTTGATTCATCAGCATGCTTCAACCAGACTTTGGCAATAAATAGGTAATAGCACAGCATCAAAACACTATGTTACAGTTTGTAAATTTCACGGGTTTTTCACACAACCTGACCTCCCTCCTTACAACATTGACCACAATAATCCTCAAGATTACTCAATTTCAATCCTAAATGATTCCAATTAATTCAATTAACCTAACAACGATCATTGTTTCCATTTGTTCGAGATTTCAATCCCACATGCAACTCAACTAATTGTTTAACTCAAACAGCCTAACAGTTATCATTGTCCTCACTTGATCGAGATTTCAATGCCATATGCAACCCAAACAATTGAATGAAATTGTAAAAACATTACAAATTATCAGAAGTTTAGAAATCAAGAGCCATTGCCTTGATTCCAAGTTAAAGGACCTGATTAATAGGTTGCATGGTCGATCTCTAGCCACAGGTTAAGTGTTGTACTAGCACCCTCTTCACTACTGGTCATAAAACCTAGCCCATGCCGCTTTTGTCTTGAGCAATTGCTGGTGTTGTTGCTTTCGTGTGCTCACCAGACTCGATCCCAGGCATGCCGTCGACAGTAATGGTGGTGGCATTGGTGTCATGCTGGAGGTGAGTTAGGGCTATGCCGCTGCCCAAACACTGTGCACGCCACCTCCTTCATCTCCTCACTGGTCTCCACCATGTCCACCCCTCTCCAGCATCCCCCTTCTCCTCTCTCCCCCTCTTTCCCTCTCTTTTTGGTGTCATAGTATCAGGAAGAGAAGCAGAGCAAGGGCTCTATCCTACTCTTTCGTTCGAAGCCCCGAACTTCTAGCCCTCGTTTTCTCTTTTTTTCTTTTTTTGACTTGGTGGACAATAAAACATTTGGGTCTAAATAACCCTAAGTCCAATTGGTTTCGACGTTGCTCAGTCCAACTCCGCTAATCTTGCTAAGTTTGATACCCTAATATTTATGAATTTTTTGCGTTCACAGAATAAATCATGATATTTAGAAGCCAGGTTTAATAACATTATGCGACTAATAAAAATAGCTAATTAAAATTATTAATTTAGACAGTTAGCCCGACATTAAAATTCTCTGCTTTTACAAAAAGCCCTTGGATTGGGGTTGAATTCATTATCATGCTAACTAATTAAAGGTATTAAGCTACTACTCTTCGCAGTCAACTCATGAATCAAAGTAAATAATAGCACCATCAAGGGACACCTTACCCCCTTTCAAGGGTCAAGGTCTTATCCAATTGG
>NCQT01085851.1:2523-13067 GCA_002740465.1 Stenocereus thurberi | reverse complement strand
AATGGCAAACCAGATAATAATGAAGGAAGGGAATTGTCTTCCTTTATTGGTGTTCTTGCAAGGAATCCAACAATCATGCCAATTGATTGCATTGATTTTAAGAAAATTAGTGAAGGCAGAATAAAACATATTTGGAAAATTGTGCAGGTCTAGAATATTAAATTTAGTGGTAATATGTTAATTTATCTGAAATTCGTAAATATTTTTATACAAATATACAATTCATTTTATTTTCTAAAATGGAGATATGTGGAGTAGGGGTCATTTAGAGTAGGAGTCATTTAAATTCCCTGAAGGAAAAGAGCCAAGACAATGGTTAAGGAGACATTAGATGCTAATTGGAGGTGGAAGACGTGTAAGTTAAAAAGGGAGAAATTCAACGGAAAGTCTATTAATGAAGCTTTGAGTTCTAGACCATCAATTATTCATGTGGACCAATAGAGAAATGCAATTTAATTTTGGGCATCTAATCCAAGGGTGAGTAAGTGTATTTGCTTTTTGTCATGAATAATAATATACATTTGAATTTAATACCATCATTGTGACTTTAATTTAGGGTCGAACTGAGAGAAATTTAGAAAATCAAGCTAATTATGAAATGTCTAAATATGGTGAAAGTAAGAGCTTCGCAAGGCTACATAGGGAAATCGTAACATCCTTTTATTTTTCATTTCATATGGGTTACTATTTAAATTAAATTTCTCATTACTTACCTACATCTTCAATATGATTTCTGTATATACTTTAATATTTGTCTTTTTGCACATATAGACAAAAGATGGCAAGGAATCGGATAAGCTTAAGTTATTTGAGGTTACCCATAAACCAAAATGGCTAGAAACTAAGCTTGACGATGCATCTACTGCAAATCTTGTATGTTAATTGTTCCCTTTTTTTGACTTTTTCTTCTTTTTCTCATCGTTTCTTCAAATCTGGAGACTTCTTTCGATCATTTCCCTTTCTTCTAGAGACACTGCGGCCTGATATTGTTCCTGAATGACAATATTAAGGGAATAATGTGCCTTTATTACATCATGTCTTTACAACAATATATGAACCCACAGGGTTATTACTGCATAACGAAAAACATAGAGGGGGGCATCTTATCTAAGTTTATGCCATTTTAAAGTTAGCCACTAATTTGGGCTAGAGAGAATATCCACTATGTCTAATACAAAAGTTACCACAGCAAAGCAGGAACAAAATACTCATAAATAACATAAATAGAGTTGAAACAATCAAAACAAAGAATGTACTTTAGATAACAAACTTCAGGTGTCATCAGTCCTCTGCGTTCATTAGAACTTCCATTGGTTGTGCTATTTGGGGCATTGCATGTCTCCCCAGAGGATTGCCAGACTGAGAGATTGGTAGCTCAGGAGAGAATGGGTTGTGGCTTTGGTTGCCATGTCCATGTACCCACATTACGTCCAAGCAGTATCCATATCTAGTATGATGCAGACTTGGAGCTAAAGTAACGTATTTTGTAGCTAGACAATTAGCAATTAAACCTAAGGTGTCAACCAGGAAGAACAAAACTAGGCAGAAACAGGCACCTAGACACCCGGTTGCTTAGCTAGGTGATTTTGCCTCCTAGTTGGGTTTGCTAGAAGTGTGTGCTTGCCTACTTGGTCACTTTGAGCTGCTTGGTAAGTTGCCACCCAGCCACATAAGAGTAAGACACGTGGAGCAAGAGGAAGGTGCCATTTTGCAAGCTATAAGCCGGCCACACATACAACACATGGCAGCCTTGTATACTGTAGCTTTTTGAGGTGGAGGCCATGTAATGCTTACCTTACTAGATAGGAAAATGAGTCACCTAAGTTCCTTAATGCTTAGGAAAGGTCTTTGAAGGTTTAAACTTGTATTTTGTAGCTTAAACTTTCAGCTTATACTTGTTTAAGCTCAAACCATGTACTAGTTAGCTTAAGTAAGTTTAATGACTTTCCTAACTTAGAAGGAAAGCTCATTTCATATAACTCAAGGGTATTTAAATGCCTTAGATGTTCATTTTGTGAAATAGACTTGAATTTTCAGTTGAGAGAAAGAGACTTTGTGTCTTGTGATTCCTTAAACACTTAACTTGCTTATCCTTTATTAGGCCGATTAAGGTGGTGACCAAGTGAGTCTTAATCTTTGGTTAGATGGTATATTTTATCCTAATCCAAGATTAAGGGCCATAAGCTAAGTGATTAGTGGTGTATCTTATCTAATCATCTAGCTTAGAACTATCCAAATTCAATTGAAAACACTTGAAGTTCCTAAGTTAGCTCTTGGATTTCTCTTAAACTGTGAGCTTTCTTTGTGATCTATTTGGTGTTCTTCATTCTATTTCCATTCCACTCTTCCATTACTCTTTCCCATACTCCTTTCCATGTATAATCAAGACGAAGACAATCCTCTTTGAATCAGCTTTCACTCCAAACACAAAACCTCTCCCAACCTTGCCTAGTGAGCACTTGAGGCCGAAGCATCCAGCAAGTTGGCACGGTGTGGCTGTGCCCTTAAGCACGATCGTGTCACCCTCTAGCTGTGTGATTTCACTTTCTTACTTTGTGTTCTTGGTGTGAGTTGGCTTGGGTTGTTTCTTTCCATTGAGACTTACATCAATCAACGTATTGAGCATCTGGTCCAAAGCTATCCTGGTGGGAGAGAGACCATAGGGGATGAGCTGATAGTGTTTGCTGGTTTACTGCTCCATAGTTGGGCTCATAAAGACTAGGAGGAGCATGCCACTAATGAAGCTCTAAATAAGTAAAGGTGCTACCATAAGCACCAATATTTCCAATGGCTTGGCTCTGTGGTCTAGGCTACTATGACATGTTTCTCATGGCAGGTACTTGCCCCCTCTCCACTAAAACTTAAGTCCTTACATTAGAATTAATAGTTAAAGGAAATTATGGCACATTTCTCCACATACTTGGATCAAGCATCATTTGAGACATATTCAGAGTACTAAAACCTATAGCAAATTCATTGAAACGCATTGGCTGAGATGACATATAGGGATGGAATTCAGAATGCAAAGAGGCATTTGTGGTTTTAAGTGCATTGAACAACATAGGATTCTATTTGCCACCCAAATGCATTCTTTGGTCAAAGTATCCCTGAGGCATTCTAGGATAGACAGTAGTACCTTGATGAGGGATATGGTCAGGACTTATATGAAGTCCAGTCATATTTCTCAATGGATGTTGTTGGCAATTTATCTGATATGGGGGTGGAAGGAAACCATGAGAGTGCACTGCTAAGTGACCATTTAACTGGCGGCTGGTTAATCATACCACTTCAATCAGAGTTGCAAAAAGTTGTGTAAAGTTAGTGTGATTATTTTTAAGTATCTGTTTGATGCTCTTTTTATGATTATGTGTCATATTTGTATTCCTTTTGTTTGAGTTATCTAATAATAATTACATTGGCTCATTTATATAATTTTACATAGGATGTAATTCAAACGTAATTGGGTGGATTACTAGAGAGATCAAGATCAAAAAGAGCTACGCGAGATAAGCTATATGAGGAAATTGTTGGTGAAGATAAAATGGTTACACAAAGACCTATGGGTAAGGTGTCAAGGTGCCACGTTCTCATGAAAAGAGATGTGTA
The DNA here is from genome assembly GCA_002740465.1 of Stenocereus thurberi. NCBI lineage: Eukaryota > Viridiplantae > Streptophyta > Magnoliopsida > Caryophyllales > Cactaceae > Stenocereus > Stenocereus thurberi. The sequence continues at coordinate 9,461 of NCQT01085851.1, read as the reverse complement.
GTGGCCATAGAAGGAGCAAAAAGAATAAAGGTTACAGGAGGACTTTGAGAATATGATAGTAGAATTACATGAGCCAGAAGAAAGCTCAAAAGGGCTCAGCATAAGGCAGAGAGGGCAGTCGATTGGGTCGGAAGAGTGATGGAAGACTTACTTTTACTTAAGGTAATGCCTAAAAATCTTTTCCACAAGTAATTGAGCTACTTCAACATCGAGACTTATATTCTTTGAGGGAAAATATTTAATTATATAAGTATTTATTTAACCAAATGTAGTAATGATGTTAGTCTCAACTTTGAAGAGCACAATATGGAAGTATTGAAGATGAGGAAGTTGATCGTTCTTTCTGACAAGAGTTTGAGAAGGATTTTCCATTGTACAAGCATGGTTCGCCTGCAAGTGAAGATGAATTTGTGTTGGATGGTGAGGATGATTAAGATATATGACTTACCATTTGAATGATGCTAGGCCTTCATTTCATATTAATTACGAGTAGTGGAATCATTTAACATTAGATACAATTTTCCTTTCTTCATTAATCACGCATAGTTTCTAGTAACTTTGGTGTAGCAATTTATTTTGGAAAGACATGATGTTGAACTCAAAATGCATTATTATTAGTAGTTGTATATATGATTGAAAATTGTTTATTGCCTAACTATATAAATGTTTATATCCTAGTATTTACAAGTATGTGTAGTGTATAAACCGTTGCTGATAGTAGCATATCACTTTAGTATGATCATTGCAAAAGAAATAATTACCGATAATTAAGTTCTATTCATGTCCTTCTTCAAATTCATTATCATTATTAGTTATATATACGGCTGTGTATTGTATAAGACGCTACTCATATTCATGCCAACAAAAACAACATGGGGATAACAACCTATGCCAATAGAATATTTTGAAGTGGAAATTGAAACACCAACAGTTATCATATGTTGCAATAGTAACATCAACACATATCTATGTATAAAGATTTATGTTTCGAATATTAATGCCAGTGAATTAGAGTTGTTGGAATAAGTAACGCCAACAAAAGTGATGATAGATCAATTTTTGTTTGGAATACTAATGTTAACAGATAAAAATTGTTGGAATAAGTAATGTCAATAAAAATGCCAACAAATCAGTTTTTGTTGGTATTGTTTAACATTCACAACAGAATAGAATTTTTTTTGGTGGAAATAGCTTTATCAATAGAACCAATCCTAACGGTACAATCAATAGAAATATTTCTATTGCCATAGTCATTACCAACAATAAATTAATATTTGCCAACAAATCCATCATGTTGGCACAAGTCGCATTTTTTGTAGTGTCCCCATCAACCCTTGGTCCGCAGTAATCATAAAGCCATGGTACCACAATCTAAACTCGTGGTAAGGGGTCGTGATAATTAGAGACCACAAGAGCCTACGAGTACGAACCAACGCATCATGGAACTCTGAGAATGGATCTCACATGTGGGCCACCATACCAGTATGTAATAGAGAAATGAGGGTGGCCATCAAGATTCCTGGCAGCATGTTAACAATGTAAGGATCTCTGGGTGCTCCCAGTTGATCCATCTAAAAAAATGGGAAAAACAAGTGAGTCAAGTCCAAGTATGCTTCAAAAGAGAAAACAATTCTCCCACATTGACCTCCCAAAAGCTGACGTCCTAACACTTAAACACCTTACTGCTTATACTGATTTGTAAACTTGGTTCTAATACCACAACTGTAAAGTCCTCAATTTCTAATTATGTAATTGTTTTAATCTAATCGTTTATTATTCTAAGGATGGTGGAAGTCCAAGTATGCTTCAAAAGAGAAAACAATTCACTCACATCGACCTCCTAAAATCTGACGTCCTAACACTTAAACACCTTACTGCTCATAGTGATTTATAAACATGGTTTGTGATACCACAATTATAATGCCCTCAATTATTTTAATCTAATCATTTATTATTTTAAGTGCAGTGGAAGTCTTAATGATTAGAGGCATTACTGCTGTCCTAAAATAGACAAGGCTTTATTGAAGATATGCATTTACTCTAAACTACTTGCGCATCACTAAGCCTACTAAAATCAAGAATAAGGAAATTACATTTATAAAACTATTTAGTTCAGAATAAAATCAAAACTTAATTAGGGAAACCCTACGTTAAGTAAATTTGACCAAAAGATCATACAGGCAACATGTCTTCTCAATGACTTCTAAACCTTGTTCTAGTCTAGAAAGCACTGTTAGCATCTATATAGCGAGCCATCAGCAAAAGTACCGAGGCCCTCTTCTAGTTGTTGCTACCCTCTAGCCTGCTAGGAGGGGACTATTCAGTGATCCCTTACCTAAAATAGAAGATATTTTGATCATTGAGCCAAAGCCCAATGTGTATATCTGTATCCTGTAAAATAAACTTCATATTGAACTTAGTTGGGTGCCCACATTTCAATTCATTTTAGTTCAAAAAGAGAAAAGAAAGATTACAATATGAGTGAAACTGTTTTGCTGGTTATTATCTAGAGTGGAACCCTGTGAGTGATCATTGAGATAGGTGCACACCTCATAGGCTAATCAGGAAGCATAAGCTGAAACTACGCGAGTAAACTGAGTAGCGTAAGCCTTGATATTTGATAACTGATGTTGCCGACTTAATTAGATGACAAACATTATTTTAGACTAATTCATTACGTGAATAATATACGAAATTTATGTAATGTGGGAAACATTTGAGTTCTCGAAGAGCACAGGTAGTAAACGTACCTAAGTTCTTGAAATCTCTCCCCCTTTTATAAAGGTGTTTGTTTATAGCCTAAAACAAAGGAAAATACCTTGCTTTTTCTCCAAATGTATAGTTCAGTGGTTACTATAGTTTTAGATAGTGTTATTAAATTTTTAAGCTTAATAAGCAATTCAGAATTCTTTTAGTTCTTCTTTTATTTATTGGTACACTCATTATTACTTATTTAGATAGAAATTGATTTTATTTCCCGTTTTGTTTTATTCTTTCTTTTAATATTATTACTGCCCTCGTCATTCATGGCATTAAAGTTATCGTTGTTATATAATATTGTTCACCTCAATATTATTAATATCAATATTATTATCATTATTGTTACTATGAATATTACTATTATTGTTACCCTTATTATTGTTACCGTAGTATCGTCGCTATTATCATTATTATTAGGATTATTATTGCTATTATTATTTTATTTCCATTGTTGTTACAATTGTTATTACGAGTAATATGGCTGTTATTATTATTATTATTACTATTACTATTATTATTATTATTATTGTTGTTGTTGTTGTTGTTGTTGTTGTTGTTGTTGTTTTTATTATTATTGTTAGTTCATCGAGAATAAAGTTTAAATTAGATAAGCTCAATTTGTAGTTTCAGTTTTTTAATGCCAAGTGCATGCTTTTGGTTCCAAACCAAAAAATATTAATTTCTCTAACCTTCAAATAAACATTGCTTCCCATTGGTTTTATTTGAACTACTTGTATTGCATCATTCTCAACCAACTTAAAGGTAAATCAATTTTTTTCATTTATCTTTTAAGTCCCAAAGCCTTTAAATAATTCATTAACACTAATCAACCCATTAATCTCATTACTAAAATCCATCTACAATAATTGAAGAAATTAATATAATGAATTAAGCGTCAATTAATTTACCTTAATCTTACAGCGGAAGACAATCGAACCTTGGCTTTTCGAGGAAGGAACTCACAATTCGAAGAATGTTCACGATCCCACAGCCTAAGAGCCCTAGGGTTTTGTGCAAAAAACTCACTTTAAACAACCCTTGATGTTTCTCTTATGTATGTTTCCTCCTAGACTGGTCCTCTTTTATATTAGATAGACAGTCGAGGAACTCGGGTTTCTAAGGTGGCTTAAGCCGTCCATATATTATGCTTATTGGGCTCCCAACCCTTATAGGTGTATCATGCCCTAAGTTCAACTTATTTTTTTCTTGTTTCTGCACAATATTCATATTGGGCAAATTGGCTGTGCGACCAGCTTACTTGTGAGAGATCTGTGCTATACATCTGTGAGGAATATATAGCCTCTTATCAAGAACCATGCAAGAGTATTTGGAATTATACAAGTACCCTAAATCATTTCAATCTCATTTAGATGTCTCACATTGATCTCATCAAACCATCATATTTTATATTCACAGTTATTGCCCATATGTCATAACTGGTGCACCAGTGAATAGAAAATAATGAGATTTCGTGAATGATCTTCCTCTTCCACAAGACTCTCAACCAAATCCAACTCGCTTGCCTTGATAAGTCCTAACAGACTGAATCACTCCTGATCCTTTGGCAACACATTAAGATAATGAACATTGAATTAAGTCTCAAGCCACTGATTGGAGTCCTGAGGGTACAAATATAAGGCTATAACCTTATAGGTCTCATCACATAAATATAAATAGAGATCTAACTTATGTTAACATGACTGGTCGTCTCTTGCACATATGGCATGAAACATTTGTCACAACATTCTCTCCTTTCCTATAAAGCATATGTCTTTTTGGTTCTTCAACCAAAATATTGTATAGATGATATTTGGCCACCTTCTTATGCAAATGAGTTTACAAATCTACTCATTAACTTGAACTCATATCTAGCCTCTTTGAGGCAGATTAGGTAAAGTTTCTTTTACCCATATGTTTTAATGACCTTCTGTCATTGTAACGCAACATTCATGATTTTAAGTAAATAGGTTCTCATAATTATCCTTCTAATAATACTACTTAAAATCTTGTCTCATCTCCCATTGATAATCTAATTCATGGACGCAGTTACCCGGGTGAGAGGGCTAACCTTAAGTCTACCCGACATACTTTTCACATTCAAGAATGCACACAAGCATCCATGAAAAAGAATGCATGTTCAAACATTCTAATAATAAAACTTATTTGAACTTCATAATATTAGACAATCACTTTGTGAATGCTGGAAAAACAATTGGTGCCAGGGCATAGTTGTCATCTACAAAGACTGTGAAGCTTTTATGTGCTGAACAAGCACATTCCTTTACTAGGGCTAGCTCAATAGCTCTAGAACTATTTCCCTCATTGGAAAATACTTTACGTTCACTATCTTTGTGTGCCGTCATATCATTTACAAAATTGAACCTTATGTCCAATCTGCTTGGTCTTATGACAATACTCAAGGTTCTTGGCATGTGTAATCATAACTTGTATCAGTAAACCATTATTGGACAATACTATTTGGTCCACCAACCAAATAATCCAAGTACCTCTTCAACCAAACATACTCTTGCGCTTTTAAGGACAATTATAAGTTCATCTTATAATAAGGCAACATATGACTGATTCTTGCCAATTTAGAACCATTACTAAGTAGGAAGACATATCTAGAGGTTCATTTCTCATCTGAACCTACCACAGTCAAGAATATTGCACCCTTTTTGATGCAATTTATTGCATATGTACCAAAAGTGTATGAGTTAGCTGTCTATCACTATGCTAGTTTCAAGTCCAGTTGATATCTATTTAAAGAGACCAATTCTAATATGCACCATATCATGCATTAGACTTCTAACTGCACCTAAAGGTTTTTCTTATTAGTCCTTTTTTAATAGAGCGTGGACACATTTTATTGTAAAAGACCTCACCTTTGTTGATGTGAGTATTAATAGGGTCATACTTGTGCGTATTGGTTTATTCAAAGACCTTTGGATGTCATTCTATTTGGGAAAAAGAATAAAGTCTCTGAATATTCTCTCAAAAACTTTATTTCAAGAGCGTACGCTACTTTACCCATATTAATCATCACAAAGTTAGATGATGATAAGGACTTTTGCTTTACTTAGTAACTCTAACCAATTCTAGCTATAAGCCATCCACATATAATGGCTTAACTACAAAATTGCTTGTCGACCTTTTGGTATCAATTGCAGTGTCACCACTATAGATAACCACATAGTAGAAATACTAGTATACCAATCCGTTGAAAAGACTTTAAGGTCATATTTGACCTCACGCGTCCACGAACCTCATTTTTGTGATCCTTTTTAGTGGAATGTCACTTAACCCCCTTTGAGACTGGTATTTGCACACCTATATGATGTGGATGTAGGTCCAAACTAGCGGATAATAGCTTGAGAGAGGCGAAATTAGTATAAAGAACATAATAGAGGGAAAAACACTTTGTAGTTGATCCTATCCTATTGTGTGTATAAGCTGAGCGTAATGCCAATTGTGCCATTAGTCTTACAATTTAACAACTGATTTGTTCTAAGGACAAGTGGACTAAGGCAATGGAAATAAAATAGAGTAAATAAAGGTGAACAGTTGGTTGGCAAATTTATTTACTAAAAGGCCAACCAACTGTTCACCTTTATTTACTCTATTTTATTTCCATTGCCTTAGTCCACTTGTCCTTAGAAGGGTCAAAAAGGGCATTGTCACTTATTTCCATTCTGTAAGAAGCCTAATAAAGTTTTATGTACCTCATTGCCCAAATAGCTTGGAGAAATGCTTTCTAATAACTATGTCTTAGCAAAGATTCGTATACTCCCACTCAAACTAAGACCTTTCATCTTTCTCCCATTTGGAATAAGAATAGGATCACTTTCATTCACTCTTGATAATAAAGGTGGACCTTGATGATAAACTTATTCATCATTAATTAAAATCCTCTCACTCGAATGAAGGGATTCAATTTGGTTTAGAGCGTGTGATACGTCTTAACCTATCTCACCCTTCTTTGGAAATTCATTCTTTAGAATGTGATATATATTTGTTAAGTTTCAGTTGCACTCCCATTGTCTTACAGCCCAATGAGTCAAAAGCTTTCAAGGCTAGAGTATCCCATAAAGACACTCTTCCTTTCCCCTTTAACATTTTCATATGAGGCTTGTGATCATGGGTTGTATACCTTTGAGGTCCAAAGACTCTCAGGCTGG
>NCQT01085849.1:0-10309 GCA_002740465.1 Stenocereus thurberi | reverse complement strand
GTATAGTGGCTACTCATGCCTAAGCTTGTTACTGAAAGCACATAATTTTGCTCCTGAATTGATAAGAAATAAAGTTATTTATATCTATTTATTTTCATCTACAATAATCCTTCATGAAGAAATTAATTTGTGATAATTGCAGAAGAATTTCATATATTAGGGTTTCTTTACCAGATCATATGAAGTATTTTACATGATCTGAAAGCGAGTTTCTACTATAATATAATCGTAAAATATAAAAAATTAATTTTGAAAGTAATTCAACTTGAAATTAATAGCAATTTTCTCATGTTTACCTAACAAAGTAAAGGTAAAATTTGTCAGTCTCAATGTCATATGTTAGATATGGGATCTTTTCTTACGCCAAAAAAGGGATAGTTAATTCAATAAAAGCAACAATAGTGAGGTTTCCCCCCCACCCCCCCATCACCAATAACCCATCTATAAGTAGTTCAAATTATTGAAATAGACAAGCAAGTGAAGAGCTCACATTAATAAACATTAAGTGGCTTCCCTATAATAGAGCTTGTCATCTCTTTTGTCATACTTGTCGACAATGAAATATAAAAGGAGGAGAATTAACTCTCAAATAAAATATAATTCAGCGTCTCAGTTTTAATTAGGGATTCTAATAATTAGTATAAAAACCACAAAATTACATTTGAAATTTGTCAAATCAAAAGATACACGGTTGAGCCAAAAAACAAAAAGGAAAAAAAAAAAAAAGGCATTTTTCTCAAGAGGGACTGTTTATATGGCACAAATGTAATATTTATTTGTCATTTTTCTCAAGAAACAAAATCAAGAAAAGGGTGATCTACATCACTTTGAATTACTATTTGACTCAAGCATTCACGCCTAATCTGATGTAGATTTACTATGGACGCCTTTGTTGAATTAGCATTTGGATAGCTAACTATTATATTATTATATTATGGTTGCTTAAATTTGCATTGGCGTGTATATCTATTTTTGTCTATGCTTATTTATATATGGACCTATTATTTATTATTTAGCAATTGTCAACGATTAAATGTGGTTTCTTGGAAAATATTCTTAGTATTGTGATTCAAGAGAGATCGATATACACGCCCTCAATCCTAAAATACTTGTATGTGTCAGAGTTAAAAGCCTGCCTCTTGTGAGATGTAAATAACGCTTTTATTTTTAAGATAGACTACTATTCAACATAACAAGAGTATCAAATACTAAGACAATTGAATTACATAAATCGGGTGATCTAGGTATATCATTGCTAGTGAGGAAGATGATGATGCTCTAGTAACTGTTATGTGATGTTTGCTTGGATGTAAGGCAATGACAATGTAATGTAATCAACTCTGTAATGTAATTATCATTAGTTTGTAGTAATTATAATTGCAAGATAGTTCTTTTATTACAATATCCTCATACAACCAAACAAGGTAATGAAAACATAATTACAAACTTATTTGTATTACACGGTTGATTACATCTAACCATACATTACATCAGTGTCGTATCCTTATGCCATTGTACATAACCATGACGAAATTTGCCACAGCTACAAAGATGCGAGGTGCTAAAAGAAGAGTAGGTTGAAAGCACAATTATGAATTGTTTAGTTTTACATGATCATCTTGAAATATATACTATCAAATATGTACATCCAGGTATGATAATGGAATGTGAACTATTTCATAATAAAATATCTAAACTAACTCAATCGAGTTAACATATTAGTACCCAAGTTAATCAACATTTGAACCGAGCCTAAGTTGAAAATAACTTTGATCAAATTTCGCTTAAGATCTCACCAAACCTACTCAAATATTTTACATACCAAGATTTCATGCTTGTAAATCATGAAACAAAGTTCAATAAATGAACTGAAATGTAAAAAATTAAAGTATCCTCCAATTACAGAGAATCCATATAGCGTTCTCGTCGCTCCCCTTCTAGATTTATCCTGCTTCCTCGTCTCATTTGATCTCTATTTTCCTTCACTCCACTTGTCCTCAATCGAAGCAGACTCATTGTAAATTGTAATGAGCTGCCACCTTGCAACTGAAAAAGCTGTAGAACTACAAACAGAAGAGTACGGAAGGGATCGAAGGGACGAACAATTGGCACATTACAAGCTGGTATTCTGCCATTTCCAAATACCCCATTCAAGCCAAGTCACATTAATGATTGATCTCGCATCATCATCATCATCATTGCCGTCCCTATCTCATTTCTACCCTATTCCGGGCACGCATTCCGAATCTCCTTACCATTGTCAAACGTAGAAACTGAAACTTTCTCCTAGGTAACATTGCATTCTCCGGGTGCTAATCTTTGGACGAAGAAAGACAAAAACTATCCCAGAAATTCCCCGCCAGAAATCAACAAAGATAAGTGCATTATCTCGAAATCTCTCTCTTTTTCTGACTTTGATAAGGTTCGTGAATCTTGTTGTCTTGACCTATTTGGAGGGGTTGTTAAACCCAAGTTAGATTGGGCGGGTATTCCCAAGTTTTTGAATTAGAAAAGTACCCATTTGAGACTTGATCAAGTTTCTTTAATGCTTCTTTTGCAAGGATAAAAATCTAGCTGATTTGGGTGCTTTTATTTCTGGTCAACAACGCTATTATAAAATCTTCGTCTGGGCTGTAGAGATTTTTGCTAAATTTGAATGATGCTTGTAATAATTGGGCGTCAGTGATTTCAAGTTTTGACTGCCATAATCTGTTCCTGTTGGGAGAAAATGGTTGGAACTAATGAAAATGGGAATAATCTTATGTATACAAATGGGTCCATGAATGGAGCATTGGAAGAGAAGCTTGATGGGCTTCAACACATTTTTGGTAAAGCAGATGGTGATCGTTTGAGAATTGTTGGGGTTTGTGCGGGTGCTTGGGGCAGTGTGTATATAGCTTTGCTACAGACAGTTATGGCCATCTTGGAGACAAGGTTTTGATCAGAATATGAAGGAGACTTAGAGGGCAGGTCGATCGAGCGACTGCATAACACCTCTCTGAAGTGATTAAATCAAGGGAAGATGTGCTAAGGAGACTGATTAGACGTTGTGCATACTTGAAGTACGTAGAAGCAAGGCTAGATCATCGTCCATTGTATGCCGATGAGATTTTGAAAGATGGGTTTTGCTTGAATATGATCGACACCCCTCTTTGCCCTTTGAAAGTTGTGACAAACTTGCAGGAGGCTATTTGGGATGCTGATATTGTGGTGAATGGCTTGTCATCCACTAAAAACCTAAGAAGTGTTTGAAGAGATTAGTTGGTATTGCAAGGAAAGGGTCATTTCACCTATCATCATTTCTTTTGCTGGATAATTTATATTCGTGAGATATAATTTGGATAATTGGGCATCAAATAAAGTGCTTCACATTTGGGTTAAAGTTTGGCTTGATTAGACTTTGTCTTAATCATATTGACCCTTGTGCACAAGGAAAATGTTAGATAAAGGAAATAGCTCGTATGGTCTTAAGAGCGTATGCTAATCTCTCTAGATGCCTGTTGGTTGCGAGTTTGATTCCTTGTACCACATATTTTTGAATCAGAAAAGTATTGCCAAACGATAAATTTTGCTTTGTAGAACCAGAAGCTACCACGGTGGAACTGTGGTACACACCACGGTCCGTGGTGTTTTTATCCGAAGTGAATGTGTCATAAAACCGATTGTGCTTATACAATTTTATCAGTTAGAATCGGACAAGACACATTGTTTGACAGTGTAAATATATATACACACACACACATATACATATACTAGGAAACAAAGAAAATTTATCTGATTTTGCTCTTTAGAAAAATTCATAAAAGATTTATTGTATCCTGGGAGTGTCCTTTATGAAATTAAGAGCAATTTTCGTGAGATAGGGCAAACAACACCTTAGAGACAGTGCTATTCACGCCTTAAGCCTTTGCAATTCCTCCACAAATTGTTTGTATATATCTTGCATATCTCCAATAATTTTAAGGTGTTATTATGGCTGATTCATCATCCACTGCATCTTTCAAAGTCTTGAACCAAGACTTTGTTGAAGTGGATCATTTTGATGGCACAAACTTCAATCGTTGGATGGACAAGATGATGTTTCTGCTCACTGCTTTGAATGTCGCGTATGTCCTCAACTCCAAGTTGTAGGCTTTCCGAAGCCTCTCAAGTTGCTTCACCGGAAGAGAAGGCAAAGGTTGCAGATTTGAAGAAGAAGCGTCAAGAAAATGAGTATGCGTGTTGTGGACATATTCTCAACACTCTATCAAACAACCTCTATGATCTCTACATGCCAATATCTTCTCCTAATGAAATTTGGAAGGCACTAGAGACTAAGTATAATACCGCAAGGCAATGTACTGATAGATTTCTGATTATCAAATTTTTAGAATTTAAAATGTCTGAGTCAATCCCAATACTTGACCAAGTGCATGAGTTGCAAGTCTTGGTCAATAGACTACCTGATTTAAAGGTGATTCTACCTGAGGCTTTTCAAGTGGAGCAATCATATCAAAATTGCCATCCTCTTGGAATGACTACAAGAAGAAGCTTCTTCATTTGCAAGAAGACTTCACGGTAGAGAAAATCATGAGACATCTTCAAATTGAGGAGGAGACTCAGAAAAGAGATGCCTCAGATTTTCCGAATAGTTCTAATGTGAACTATGTGAATGAAAAGCCCAAGAAAAACAACAAGAGGAAAGCACATGAGGGTAGCAACAACAATAAAAATAAAAATGACAAGAAAAACAATCGTAAGTGCCATGGTTGTAATAAAAAAGGGCACTACATAAAGGATTGTAATCTTATTAAGAAATTGAAAAGGGATGCTCTTCAAGTCAAGGCTAACTTGGTTGAAAATAAGAATGAGAATTTGTTGCTATAGTCACCGACTTTGAAGGGTTACAAATTGGCATGGTGACTGAAGTTCATATGGCCACCACTAAATTTATTGGGTGGTGGATAGACTCTAGTGTTAGTGTGCATATTTGCAATGATAGGGCACAATTCAAGAGTTATGAGGAAGCCATTGATAAGTAAGTGCTAATGGGAAACCATTCTGAGGCCAAGGTTCTTGGATAAGGTGCCATGGAACTTCAATTCACTTCGGGAAAGAAGTTAACCTTGAAGAATGTGTTTCATGTTCCTGAAATCAGAAAGAATCTTGTATTTGCTTTTCTACTTTGTAAGAATGATTTTAAAACCGTTTTAGAATTTGATCCTGTTGTACTTTCTAGGAGTGGGATATTTGTGGGTAAGGGGTACACCAATGATGGCATGTTCAAACTCAATCTTGATAGAATCAATGAAATAAATGATGTTTCTGTTTACTTTGTGGATCCTTCTTCTTTGTGGCATGTTAGATTGGCACACTTAAGTTTTTCATCTTTACAATATATGCACAAAAATGGTTACTTGTCCATTAAAGATGATATTAAAAAGTACAAATGTGAAATTCGTGCTCAAGCCAAAATCATTAAGAAACCTTTTCCTAAGGTTGAAAGGAGTACACAAATTTTGGACTTGGTGCATTCTGACATTTGTGAATTTAATGGTATCCTAACTAGAGAGGGCAAGCAGTATTTTATAACTTTCATAGATGATTGTTCTCAATATACTCATGTGTATTTCTTAAGGAGTAAGGATGAAGCATTTGATGCATTTCAGACGCTATAAGGCGGAAGTTGAAAATCAAAAAGAAAGAAAAATTAAAATTCCTAGAAGTGATAGAGGGGGTGAATACTTCCCTAAGGAGTTTGATAATTTTTGTGAAGAATTTGGTAATATTCATCAAAGAACTGCCCCCTATACTCCCTAACAAAATGGTTTGGCTGAAAGAAAGAACCGTACTTTCACGGAGATGGTTAACTCCATGCTTCTAAGTGCCAAATTGCCCAATAATTTGTGGGGGAAAGCCTTACTCACTGCTTGTCATATTCATAATAAAATAACATCTAGGAAAAGAAAAGTATTCCCATATGAGATATGGAAAGGTAGAAAACCCAACCTTGACTATCTCAAAGTGTGGGGGGTGTTTGGCTTACTATAGGGCTCCTGATCCTAAGAGGACCAAATTGGGATCTCGAGGAATCCGAAGCATTTTGTCAAATATGCTCAAAATTCTAAGGCTTATAGGTTCTTGGACTTACAATCTAATGTGATTGTAGAGCCAAGAGATGCTGAGTTTTTTTGAAAATAAACTTAGCAAAGACATTGTTCAGCATTCTAATCCTACCATTGAAAATCAATCTCTGTCACAAAAGGATACTCCTGAAAGTTCTAAAAGGAATTATGATGCTCCAATAGAACCATGAAGGAGTCAAAGGATGCATAAAGAAAAGAGTTTGGGAAATGAGTTCATCTCCTCATAAGCCTTAGTGTTCCTTGTAGACATAGAAAGAACAAGTGTTACTCACAAAATACCTATTATTCTTCATGTGGAACAAGAGGATCCAAAGGCGTTTAGTGAATCTATGGCTTCTAGGGATGCTAGTTTTTGGAAAGAGGCAATAGAGGATGAAATGAACTCAATGTTGTCAAACAATACTTGGGTTCTAAAAGATTTGCCTCCAGGATGCAAACCCATTAAGTGTAAATGGGTCTTTAAAACGAAAAGGAATACAGATGGAGTTGTGCATACCTTCAAGGCAAGACTTACAGCCAAAGGCTTCATTCAAAAGGAAGGAATAGATTATTTTGACACCTATGCTCCGGTGGCAAGAATCTCTTCCATTAGAACTTTGAATGCTTTGGCTTCTATACATGGGTTACACATCCATCAAATGGATGTTAAGACAGCCTTTTTAAATGGAGATCTTGATGAAGAGATCTACATGGAGCAACCTAAAGGCTTTGTACTATCAAGAAATGAAAAGAAGATATGTAAACTGGTAAAGTCACTACATGGACCAAAGCAAGCACCCAAACAAGGGCATGAAAAGTTTGATGGGACAATACTTGCTAATGGTTTTACTCATAATGATGCTGACAAATACATTTACTCTAAATTTACTAAAGGTTATGGAGTGATTATTTGTCTTTATGTAGATGACTTACTAATTTTTTGTACTAACTTGGGAGGAATCCAAGAGATTAAGAAGCATCTTGCCTCACAATTCACAATGAAGGATATGAATATGGTGGATACCATCTTAGGCGTTAAGGTAAAGAACCATAGTGGGGGTTATGCTCTTAATCAAGCCCATTGTATATCTAAAGTGTTAGATAAGTTTAAGCATCTTGGGATAAAAGAAGCAAACATTTCCTATGACACTAGTATGAAACTAGTTGAAAACACAGGAAGAGCTATAGCATAACTTGAGTATGCTAGTGCTCTTGGAAGTCTGATGTGTGCCATGCATCATACTAGACCAGAATTTGCTTTAATTGTGTGCAAATCGTCAAGGTTTACTAGTAAACCAAGCACAATACATTAGAAGGCAATAATTAGGGTACTTGGATACCTTAAAAGAACTAAAAATTTAGGAATCTTTTATCACAATTTTCCTGTAGTTCTAGAAGGTTTTATAGATGCAAGTTGGATTACAAGTGGTACTGATAATAAATCCACTTCTGGTTGGATTTTTACTCTAGGTGGGGCGGCCATTAGTTGGATCTCAAAGAAGCAAACTTGCATCTCACATTCAATGATAGAGGTTGAGTTTATAGCCTTGGCGGTCGCAGACAAGGAAGTATAATGGCTGAGAAATTTAGTATTGGATATAGAGTTATGGCCACAACCAATGCCGCCAACCTCATTGTGCAGCGATAGCGAAGCCACTATGTCTAGAGGATATAGTAAAATCTATGATGGCAAGTCTAGACATATTGGCTTGAGACATGAGTTTATGAGACAACTCATAAGGGATGGAATTATGTCCATCATTTATGTTAGGTCAAGCAACAATCTAGCGGATCCCTTGACAAAAGGATTGTCTCGAGATGTGGCAAAAGGTACCACAGCTAGAATGGGATTGAAACCCTTTTTTTAGTCACCAATAATGGTAACCCAAACTTTTCTAGCAAAAACTGGGAACAAGGTTTAAAGGGTAAGAACAAGTTATTGTTTGTGACTTGTAGCACTAAGATTAGGATTTAGTGCAAGGTCACTACTGAATGAAATAGGTTGAGTTTAACTCTTAATGAATCCTAGGTCATAAGTCGTAAGGACGTTCAAAGGATATCATCTATATGAATAAAGAGGTCGTGCTACCTCTAGCAAGAGTCTAAGGGTTACTCTTGTATTTGTTCATGAATCTAGGATAAGCATATGGCCATAATAGTGCTAAAGCAATTAATGTTTCTTAGAAAATGTGACTTGAATATGTATGTGTGGGGTGTTTCCGTTTTCATGTTGAAGTGTTGGTTTAAACAACAAAGTCACCTAACACTTTATTGAAAGCTTGAAATACCTGCACTAAATTAAAGAGTTAAATCGAAAGATACATTTTTTGTATAGATGTTAAAGTACAAGTGGTATGTCTCATTAACACAAACTAGTTGGGGATTGTTAGATAGTTTGTATTCATGAGATATAATTTAGATAATTGGGCATCAAATAAAGTGCTTCACATTTGGGTTAAAGGTTGGCTTGATTAGACTTTGTCTAAATCATATTGACCCTTGTGAATAACGAAAATGTCAGAAAAAGTAAATAGTCCGCATGGTCACAAGAGTGTATGCTAGTCTCTCCGGAAGCCTATTGATCACGGGTTTGATTCCTTGTAGCACATATTTTTGAATCAGAAAAGTATTGCCAAACGATAAATTTTGCTTTGTGGAGCCAGAAGCTACAACTATTGAACCATGGTACACACCACGATCTATGGTGTTGTGTCTTTGCCTTTATCCAAAGTGAATTTGTCATAAAATCAATTGTGATTATCTAATTTTATCAGTTAGAATCAGATAAGATACATTGCTTGATAGTACCTGTATATATATTCTAGGAAACAAAGGAAATTTATCTTATTTTGCTCTTCAGAAAAATTCACAAAAGGCTTCTTGTATCTTGAGGGTGTCTTTGCTGAAATCAGGAGCAATTTTGTAAGATAGGGCAAATAATGCCTTAAAGGCAGCGTGATTCATGCCTTAAGCCTTTGCAATTCCTCCATAAATTGTTTGTATATATCTTGCATATCTCCAACATCTTTGGGAAAGGGTATAGAGGCAAGATTGGAGCCTATGCCGCACATAGTAACTCCCACTCAAATGATTCATCAAGCTAGTAAGACCCTTGCTCAGTCCTTTACTCCTTTTAGTAGTCAGACCATTTGAGATCACTTCTAAACTCTAGTGTGCCCCTGTTTTTTCTATGCCTTTTTGCCTTTCTGTCTCTTTCATTGATACAGAAAGCATGCACTTTCAGATTTTTTTTGCAAAGCATTTAAAATACCTCTTAGATTTCGGATTCTAATTCATGATATGTATGGACCTCTTGCGAGTTAGTGTCTCAAATACAATGCATCGTTAGTAGAATGTTGGGTAAGTTGCCTAATTTTTCATCCAAACTTGACTAATTTATGATGAAGCCTGGTAGTCACATGTTTAATTGCTGTTGGACTACAAATTTTTACGAAACTAATTTTAGTTTAATAGCAAAAATTTAGTCAGACTAACAACATAATTTTTTGGAGTGGACAAAGTAGACCCACAATAGTGGGCGATCTCTCTTCTGGATACTATTGCTACTTATTACGTTTATGTATGATATAGATCCATGATGAGTTAATTCATTGATAGTGGATTAACAATTTAATCCCCACTCCCTGACACATCACCTCCCCACTATGCCACTTCGCTAGCCATGCTTCAACGTGGAAATAACTGACATCAACCACCTGATGCGTTAACTCCCCACCAAGTGATAATATAAAAGGAGGGAGGGCAAAGCAGTAAAGAGGAGACACAAAAATTTTGAAGGAAAAGAAGGGAATGCAAGGCAAAAGAAAAAAAAAAAAGGAGATCAGTCAGAAAAGGAGAAAACTCTATATCAAAGTGCTTAGGGTACAAGCATTTAAAGTGCAGAGAATTGATTGGCGATCAAAGGCTAGAAGGATCAGAGGAGTAGAAGACAACAAATTGAATGGTATTGAAATCTCTGAAGCAAAATCTCCATAAGGATGATCACAAAGTTTATGGTCGAACTGTTCTTATTCGTCTTTAATTCTCAACATTTGTACTCCTTCGTGAGTGCTTTCTTGTTGAATTCAAAAAAAAAAAGTAGATTAAGATGGATTCGAAAGGATGTAAAATATGGATCATTTATCATAAGTCTGAGATAGAAAAAATTTCATAAACTTGGATCTGTAAAGATCTCGGGTTCGCAA
>NCQT01085796.1:0-13241 GCA_002740465.1 Stenocereus thurberi | reverse complement strand
CTGCCTGCCCATGAAGGTTGAAGGCTGTAGATAAGGGTGCAGCAAAACCCTCCACCTTGCTAAGGAGCCCCACCAGTAAGGCCTGCACCGGTAGGACTAGCGTATGCAATGAGCAAGAAGGAAGCTGCCACCTCGGGTATGATAGTCACTGGAATTCTCTTTTTAAATTCAAAGTCATTTTGTGTATTATTTGATTTAGGTGCTACTCATTCATTTATATCCACCTGATCTGCCATGTAATTGAACCCGGAGGGTAGGAGGACGGAAACCAATTATAGGATCAAGCTACCCAATGATTCTGTGATTAAGTGCCCCATCTCCTACAAACTTATTCCCATTACCATTGGTGAAACCACCTTCTCTGTGGATTAGATTCAATTTGATTTATCTGATTTTTGATATCATTTTAGGAATGAATTAGTTACATACTTATAGAGCTAAGATTAACTATGAAGATCTTAATGCTATTTTAAATGATGAAAAAAGGAGAGAAGTATGTTTCAATGGGCAGAGAGAGGAAAAATCTTGTCCCTTGGTTTTGCTATGAAAGCAGGTAAGCTGTTGTGTCAGGGGTGTGTTAGGTATTGGTGACATCCAGACAAAAGAAGAGAAAGCAGGAAATCTTCCTGCTGTTTATGAATTTGAAGATGTTTTTCCTAAAGAGTTACCAAGATTACCCCCGCAGAGGAAAATTAATTTTGGAATTGAATTGTTCCCTGATGCCCAACCTATCTCTGAAGCCCCAAATCGTATAGCCCCAACTGAGCTTCAGAAGCTGAAGATTCAGTTAGATGAGCTATTACAAAAGGCATTTATCAGACCAAGTATGTCGCCATGAGGTGCCTCAGTGTTGTTCGTAAAGAAAAAGGATGGAACCTTAAGGCTATGTATTAGCTACAGGGAGTTAAACAAGATCACCATAAAAAACAAGTATGCTTTGCCACGAATAGATGACTTGTTTGACCAACTGCAAGGAGCAGGAGTCTTCTCTATGATTGATTTGAGGTCAGGGTACCATCAACTTAGGATTAAACCCGAAGGCATTGCCAAGACTGTGTTTAGGACCAGTTATGGTCGCTATGAGTTTACAGTGATGCCAATCAGCCTCGCCAAGGCCTCTATAACATTCATGGATCTTATCAGCAGGGTCTTCAGACCCTATCTGCATAAGTTTGTAGTGGTGTTCTGAGATAACATCCTTATCTATTCTAAGGATAGGGAGGAACATGCTGATCATTTGAGGATGCTGTTATAAACCCTGTGGGAGCATCAAATTTATGGCAAATTAAAGAAGTGTGAATTTTGGTTAGAAGAAGTGGTGTTTTTAGGACATGTGGTTACAAAAGAAGGAATCAATGTTGACCCCCAGAAGGTGAAGGCAATCACGGAATGATCTAGGCCTACCAACATCACTAAGATTAGAAGTTTTCTAGGTTTAGGGGGCTATTATAGAAGATTCATCAAGGACTTTTTGAAAATAGCTTCGCCCCTAACTAATCTGTTAAAGAAAGTGAATGGATTTGAGTGGACAGAGAAGTGTGAAAGAGCCTTTTAGGAGTTAAGATAGTAACTAACTACCACCCTAATCCTAACGCTACTAATGGAAGGTAAGGAGTATACCATCTATAGCAATGCTTCAAAGAATGGATTAGGGTGTGTTCTAATGCAGGAAGAATAAGTAGTAGCTTATGCCTCTCGACAGGTCAAGCCTAATGAGAAAAATTACCCTACCCATGACCTAGAGGTAGCAGCCGTGGTCTTTGCACTGAAAATTTAGAGGCATTACTTATATGGGGCACCATGCAAGATCTATATTGACCATCAAAGTTTTAAGTATATCTTCACCCAAAAGGAGCTCAATTTAAGACAATAGCATTGGCCTGAGTTCCTTAAGGATTATGATTTGCAGGTTTAATATCATCTAGAAAAAGCAAATGTTGTAACCGATGCCCTGAGTAGGAAAGTGCAATGTAGCTCAAACACTATGGTGATTACTCAGTTGAGTCTCTTGAGAGAACTTGAGAACTTGGGAATTCAACTAGTGTCCCATAGGCAAGCAAATGTTCAATTATCAGCACTTACTTTACAACCTTCTATAGTGGAGGAAATTTGGAAGAACCAGGAAAATAATCCTGAACTCTAAACAATAAAGCAAAATTTAGAGAAAGGGAAGTCTCTTAGGTTTGCAGTGCATGAGAATGGGACCTTGTGACTCCAGAATCGCCTATGTGTACACAAAAATGAGGAATTGAGGAAAAGGCTCACAATACTCACTACTTGATGCATCCAGGAAGCACCAAGATGTACAGAGACCTGACAAAATACTTCTGGTGGAATAATATGAAGAAGGAGGTTGAATACGTAGACAACTGTCTAACTTGCCAGAAGGTTAAGGTAGAGCATCAGCACCCTATAGGTGAACTGCGACTGCTCGAAATTCCCACTTGGAAGTGGGATTCGATTTTAATGGACTTCATTATGGTTTACCCCTGTCTACATTAAAAAAGAATGCTATCTGGGTCATAGTTGTTTGACTTACCAAGTCGATCCGTTTTATGCCGATTAGGGATACTTTGGAAGTTGAAAAACTAGTCCAACTGTATGTTAAAGAGATAGTTCGCCTGTACAGGATTCCCTTAGACATAGTATCAGATGGGGATCAAAGATTCGAAATCCGCTTTTGGCCAGCACTTCAAAAAGCCTTTAGGACCAAATTAAACTTTAGTAGCTCTTATCACCCTGACATAGACGGGCAAACTGAAAGAGTGAATCAAATTCTAAAGGAGATGTTTAGAGCTTGTGTATTGAAGTTCCAAGGGAAATGGGAAGATGATTTACCGTTGGTGGAGTTTTCTTATAATAATAGCTGCCAATCCACCATCAAAATGGCCCCGTTTGAGGCTTTATATAGGAGAAAATATACAACCCCACTGTGCTGGAGTGATTTGGATAAGGCATTGATTATAGGTCCAGAAATGATCCAAGAAACCGTTAAAAAAAAAAGAAAAATTTGGGAGCACATTATGGTTGCCTAGAGTTAGCAAAAGATTTATGTGGAAAAGAGAAGGAAGCCTCTGCATTTTTAAGTAGGCAATAACGTTTCTATGAGAGTTTTGCCAACTAAAGCTACCAAGAGGTTCAGAGTATGATGCAAATTGAGTCCAAGATATATTAGACTTTATGAAATCATTGAAAAATTAAATCCCCTAGCATATATAATGGATCTACCGGTAAAACGAGAACATGTGCATAACGTGTTTCACATCTCTCAGCTCAGAAAGTACATTCCAGATTCAGACCACACCATTGTATTTGAACCTATTGAAATCATTGAGGATCGAGTATATGAGGAGCATCTAGTCTAAACATTAGATTGCAGGATTACACAGCTGCACAACAAGTAGATACCTTTAGTCAATGTGCTTTGGACAAACCCTAAATTATTTAAGATAATCTTGCATAACATGATAAAGTTCATAAGTTTCGAGGACGCAGCTCTTTAAAGTAATAGCCCAACCCTAAATTATATTTAATTATTTAATCACCTCATGTTAATAATTTTCTCATATTTATTTATCGCATTTAATCATTCCGGTAGGGAAAATTTTATTTGGGCCCTCACTTGGCAACTCAGGTTTTATTTATTTATTTAATTATTAATGAAAACTTTGGAGTAATTGATAGTAGGCCCTAACAAGCTTAATCTAAGTAATTTATTTTGCGTTCTGTAACATTAAAAAAATTTAATTTTGAGTTTGGCAAAAACAATATCATTACGAAGCGTTTTATTTCCGAGCCCAACTTATTTCATTCCAATTTGAAGCCCAACTAGTTTGCATATTAATCTAGTTACTTACCATGAGTTAAGCTTAACCATGGCTAGGTAAAGTGACTTTTGGGAGGATAGAAATTGAGCTGGGTATGTAGACAAGTCAAAACAACACAACCAAACTCATACCATATCTCCCTCCTTTCCCCTTCCAACCCCACGATCCCCTCCCTTCTGTGCTAGCTCTTGCTATTATGGCCAGCAAATTACCACCAGAACATCCCCTTTAGCCATCCTAGCCGCCACCTACATCCCCAACAAGCATCAAACCACTCATATACTACCTTTTCTTCAAGCAAAGTAAGTAAACCCTAACCTTGATCTTGTTAGTTTTGATTGTATCTTAGTTTTGATTCTTGTTTTGTTATTTGTGATTATTGATCATGTTGCTTTGATATGAAATAAGAGTATTTTGGGTGTTTAAATTGTTGGAGAAGCTTCGAAGTAAGTGGGAGCTAGGATTCTTCATGATCATGCAAGCTTAACCTTAAGTAATGCTTAGGGGTGGTTTTGTATTTGTTTTGGCAATTTCTAGCAGCATAAATGATTATGGTGATGTTAGTGAGACTTTAAATGAGTTAGGGGTGGATCTAAGCTAGCTAAAAGTTAGGGTTTTAATGATTATGCAAGGTTTAACCTTCCATCAATAGCAAAACATGTTATTTGCATATATTTGATTGAGAAATGAATCTTTGATGTATATGATTAGGAAGTGAAATTAAGTGTGGTAATTTTGTATGGTGATGAGAAGGACCAAAGCTTTGTTATATGATTTTAAGGAGTGATTTTAGATGAGGATTTGTGTGAAAAGTGAGGAAAAAGCAATGACAGTGGGGGTTGGGAAATGACAGAAAACAAGGGAAGTTTTGAGAATAAACTGATAAAGATTAGCCCAGCCAAAAATTATGTTAGGTATATATCAGTGTGTTAGCTTTCAAGTTCCTTTTGAATCCCTTTATTCTGATGCCTATGGAAATAGTTATGGCCGTTTTGCTAGAACTGCGTAGGTTCGACCGAAACTGGTACACTTGTGTTCTAGCCCGACTTTGGGGACCTATTATGGATCATGTTTTCTGTTCTAAATGAAGTTTTTTTAGAACTTTTTAAGCTTTCTATATTGGGGAATTATGTCATAAATGGAGATTGAGGGATTAGGTTACGAGTCATTTACTTTAGCCCCTATTACGACCTTACTTTTCATTTACTAAAGCATTAACTGTGAAAGTAAATACATTTGCTAACTATATGTTCCTATAACAATATTGTTGTACATAATCAAGGTCTAAGCTATCATTTCCTTCCCTTTTGATCATAATCATACTCAGTGACATTTCATTAGAAGTCCCAAGTACATTTATTGTCTACATCTTTATAAATTAGCAAGTATTTATCAAAATTATAATGTTTTGATAAGTACATCAATGAATCAGTTTAATCTGTGATTTATCACATAATTAGTGAACCCCCCAGTTATCAGTTGCAAGGCATTACCCTTTAGTTACCTACGTGGCTTTAGGCCAGGTATCTCAATCAGCTTGGCAGGTGTACACCTATCTTCAGATTGTAACAGTTACTAGGGGTTCACTATCAGATGATAATTGACAATGCAGTTCTATATTCATCTCATTCCCTATTTTAAATTAAAATGAATTGCAATGCGGGCCTAATCAATTTTTCAGTGTGTAGTCAATAATACAGAAATGTATGTACTGAGCTTTGGCTCGCAGTTCGAATTGTTTTCATGTTTTATTTAAGGAAAATGCTTAGTGAATCGTCCTCTGCCTGGTAGGCTGACTGGAGAAGCTAAGTGAGTGGGAACCCCTGAAAGGAATAATGGTGTTTTAGTGCTAAAATGTCCTGAGCACTATATTGGGAGATACTTTGATGTTAGAACTATACTTTGTTAAGAGTTACTATATTTTGGTGTAAACTTTGAGATTGTTAGTTACTGTTGATGTTGGTTTGATGATTTACTTTTACAATGCCATGTTGTAATACCCGCGTACTTTATTTTATAAGCTAATCATAATGCCTTTTTACATTACAAAATCCGTGCTTTATTAATGCTATGAGTTAAATTATTCTCGGTGTGCCTACGTGATCTATAATTTTATTAAAAAGAATATTATTGTCACTGCTATTATCATTAATATTATTATTAGTTTTGAAAATTTTTCAAAGATTTTTAGTAAACATTAATGAAGGTTATTAACGGGTACTAAATCAAGTAGGAACCCAGATACGATTAGATTATCAACCTTAGAATCAATTCGTTACTTATTAAATTGAACCTAGCGATATTTGGGAACGAGTAATCCATGAAGGGTCATGTTATCGATTTGGTTTTAGAGTTTGGGATACGAATTACACTAGCGGTGTTAATTTGGACAGCTTGAGGCAACAAAAAAAGGGACGAGGAGCACTTTAGTAAAAATGCGCCAAGCCCCCCCTTTTCTCTCTCACCTCTTTGCGACCCCCTAACTTCTCTCTCTCCCCTCTTTACTTCTCTTTCTTCCTCAGCTCTCCTCCTCTAAACACACAGCTACCAAGCTCCAATTTGAAGCAAAATTTCACCATCCCTAGCCTGCAGGATCTAACCANNNNACCTTCCCCACAAGTTAGTCACCATTTGGAGTGGAATCTGTGCTAAAAACAGAGAAGAACCACCACGTTTTTGGTGGGTTTAAGCAGTGATTCGAGACCCCCAACACGTATTTGAGCTTGACCATGCAATCTAGCTTCTAGTGGTTTTAATCCTCTATAAATTGGGGTAAATTCATAGCTCCAAACAACCAATTCAACCTCAAGTCCATAAGTGAAATTTGGGTCAAAATTGGGGGTTTGAATTTTGTACGTTAGGCGCAGTTCGGTGCTGTCCGTGCATTAGTGAGCAAGAGTTGAGGAATTGGGGTTGTTCCAATGCT
Organism: Stenocereus thurberi; assembly: GCA_002740465.1. Classification (NCBI taxonomy): domain Eukaryota; kingdom Viridiplantae; phylum Streptophyta; class Magnoliopsida; order Caryophyllales; family Cactaceae; genus Stenocereus; species Stenocereus thurberi. The sequence continues at coordinate 6,488 of NCQT01085796.1, read as the reverse complement.
CAAAGTGGAGTCAACAGCCTTGAATCGAACCTCTAGCTTGGAATTGAGGTGGGGATTTCTTTACTCTTAAATTACTATTATTTTCAATGAGTTTAATTAAATTTAGTTAGTGCATGTTGATTTTGAGTTTAGTAATTAGCTTCAGTGAAATTACAATCGAGATTGAGAAATTAGAAGCATGGTTTGATTTTGGGTTATTCACACAATGAATCGATGCACAATTTCACTAACTGGTTAGTTTTGGAGATTGTAGAAAAACACAGAATGTTGTCATAATGCTGCTATTACATTAGTTTATTAGTCCTAAATTCTGTTTTGAAGCCTAAAGGTGCTAACCAGTGATTTAAGATATTAGTGAAGCATGCTGATTTCTGTTAAAATGTCATCGCTAAATCAGTACGGTTATGCATAAATTCTGTTTATGGCCATTAGTAAGGATGCTGCGCTTATACATGATGGTTTCCTAAATTATTGATTTGTTTATGACTTTGTCGAATAGAGGTTGGTAGTTGGATGGTTTTAGGTGGAACAAATGAGATATTTAAGGTTCTTGTAGCCATTATTGTGTGAGGAGAGAGCGCGGGTTGTGATTGACTGCAATTGTGTGGATTGTGAGACCCTTATTGGGAAGGTTCTGCCCAGTTGAGTTATGAAGTGTTTGAATGTGCGACTCGTGAACCCTTTCCCTCATGATGTTGTCTAAATGATGCTATGTGAATCATTTGTGAACTTTAGAAATCCTTAAAAGGGTTAATAAAAGTGTGTTTCCTTAATTTCAAATGTTTCTAAATGTTCAACAGTTGCCTGTTAATTTGTTAAGATATTTGTAGCCTAAAAGGATCCTAAATTGTAGAACTTGCCAGTGAGTCACTCAACTAAATAGTTGATAGGTCTAGGAAGCTAAAAAGCAAACTAGTAACAAGTTTGAAAATAGTTTAAGGCTTTAGTTTGTTCATGCACCCTTCTTTGAGCTTTCAAAAGTGACTGAAACGAGTTGAAAATAGCACCTGAGGATTTTATTGCGAACCTAGTCTGAATTGAATGCTAACTAAGCACTTTGAGTTTTAAATGCTTTTTGAATTGCGAATTAGCAAATTTATTACGATTATAAGAGGTTTTCAAGTTGAAAATGAAAGAGCTATAAACCATTAGTGGGGTTATGGAGTATTTTACCAGACGACACGATTGTAATAAAGTAACTACCAAAGAGAAACGATTTGTGATTCACTTGAAGGTGAAACTTACTATGTGTCACAGAACATCTTTTATAACCTAAGAGGATTTAATATGAGTTTAAAGGCTAAGATAGTGATAGGCAATTGGCCAGACCTTGAGGGTGGGAACTGGACGCAAGATAAGGCATGAGCTGCTCCCCTAAAAGTAATGTTTGATAATAATGACGCGTAATAAAACCTTGAGGGGGGACTGGATGTAAGATAAGGCGTGAGCTATTGGCCCTACAGAGGATAATATCGATGTTAGAGCTACTCTACTGAGACGCATTTTGGCCAAATGTTGTGTTACGTATACGCCGTGGATAACGTGAGTTGTGAGTGATGATCTCACTTCGGGCGAGTGTAGATCTGCCCTAGCTAGCACATTATGATGATCTTTTGCCAAGAGTATTTTTCTAATAAATAAGAATAGTGGTTAGCATTTTGCCATTTTAGTATTTCTGAAATAAACAGATTTTAAGGGCCATTAAGAGGGCAGTTCGAATAAGATTCGAAAGGCTTATAAAGGTCATTAGAGGACCAATACAAAAGAGTTTTTTTTTTTTTTTAAAGAGTATGAGCCTCAAGAGGCTAAGTAGAGTGTTTTTAAGAAAACGAAAGAAAGCTTCATGTGCATATTTCGTAAATGAGATTCCAAGTATAGTTTAAATGAAATTTCCAATGAAGTACGGTTATATCGTACTAATGCATCGAATGTTTAAGCTTTTAAATGTGCATATTCTGCGAAAGAAAGTTTCTTGCCAAGTCTTTCTTACTAATATGAGCATTTCAGAAACTTTTAGAAAGAATTATGTGCCTTGAAGAAGTTAACGTGATTTATAAACTATTCTTAGAACATATCATGAGTCACTGCATTTTCACAAGTGTGTTTTAAGGCATCTTACTCAATCCATGTTCCTTACTTGATTATGTGCTTAAATGCATGTTAGTGGGGAAGTTTGGTCATTCAGGGCCTAGAAATGAGTTTGATTGGCTAATATGGAGTTTATGGCTGGTAATCTTTCCTTAGGGACTATGATTGTCTAATATGATAGTAATGTATAAATGCATGATATGTGACTATTATTAACATCATTGACTACAACTGTTTTGGTTATAAGGACTGGAGGAATTCTCACTAAGCATGTGGTTGCTCATTCCTTTGCTTACTCCCTTTGCCAGGTCAAGTTTGAGTAGGTATAAAGGACATTTTTGGTGTTATTTTGATGTCGACCCATCAGAAGTCTTTTGCCAGGCTTGTGAAGTGTTTGATGCTTATCATATTGTAAATTTTAAGCTTATTGTTGAATGCATAAGCATGTAGTCGGCTCTATACTTGTACATGTATTACTCTAACCCTTGTGATAGTTGGTTGACCGTTAGTAATCCCGGGTAGGTCGCCCGAGGTGATGAATCTAGTTATATTAGTACACGTCTTACGTTATTACTCGTTTACAGGTACCCTGAGCTAAGTTAAAACCCTAAAATGTTGCTAAAATAGGGGAAATTCTTGCAGTTTTGCTTTAGAATGTCTATCTAAATGCTAATCCCACCTCAACTTCAAGAGCCTTAAGGATTTTCCACTGGGAAGTCCTGGTAGTGTGACCCCTCCTCGGGTTGGGGGTGTTACATTAGGTGGTACCAGAGCCATAGGTTGCATTATGCATTTATATATCATAATAGGAATGTGATGTGTGAAATACGTGACTTATGTGCTTATGTGGCCATGTCTTACTTGATATTACTTGTATTAACAAGTGTATGACTTATGATATGTATATATATGCTGCTGGTTCTCCCCTTACTATTACAGTGGTAGTGTAGGATGGTTTTCCACATAGCTGATTACACATATCTACCCTTTTGGTGGGCCGCGTGGAATGTGGTCATGTTTTAGCAAGCTTTGGAGATACACAATCGATGGGTTCCCTACATAATCACCCAAAATTATTAGGTGGTGGGCTTTATAAGGAAGATACCATTGGAAGATAGATGGTGGAAAGTAGCACTCACTTTATGACTTTGGACCTTAAATATGGATGCATATGCCTCTTTTACCTATCGGGATTTGGTAGAACTCCAACTACGGTTGGAGCATTCTATAAACAACTTGGCCTTCACTCCATTGCAAAGAAGTGCTGCTGTTGCCCAACTTGTCCAGACCGAACTCATTCAGCCTGTGGTGACCCAACACCTCCCCACCACTGTGGCTGAGAGACATCGTCACATGAGATGCTTCTATCCTGAGAGACCTCAAGCAAAGCACTACAAACGAATTGCCACAATGCGGTGCATTGGGTAGATGCTTATGCAATGCTCTACCCTTGAGGATGGCTAGCTACCATGCTAAGGATGGAAGAGCTAGTAGATAGAACACACAACATCGAGTATGCTACCACTATGATATTACAAGAGCTATTAGCCCTAAACCACGACCAATCTGAGAGTTCAGATGAGTACATGCCCAATCACTTCCCTAGAAGTGACAACTTATGTTAGGAGTAAGAAAGAGTAGCTTGAACTTGAGTTCACAGATGTTGTGTTGTATATAAGTAAGCCGGATGTAAGCCTTTGTTTCCTTTAAGATGAAGCACTGGGATGATGAGATCTTGCGTGACTCCTAAATCACAGTATCAATGTTCAATGAAATAAATGCACTTGGTGCTTATCAACTGTTATGTATTCACTAGTTTGTTTAAGCATGTACGTGCATTTTCCTTAAGTAAGATGTGATATTTATGTATAACTATGTAAAGGTTGAGCTGAAACTAAACTTTTGGCTGGACACATCTTTCGCCCACTTACAAATCATTATATTAACCAAGGAATCCTACCCCTGTTAGTCCTAGAGTGATTGCGTGTTCACCCCTAGTTGAAAATAGAACTAAGCAATTCTTTATGTAATTACATGATAGATGCCTCCTCGACGTGAACAAATCTCACAACCAACTGCCATGGAGATGATATGTCAGTTTAATGAGCTTAAACCTCCTAAGTTTAGAGGTAGCACTGACCCCATGATATATGAGCAGTGGCTTCAAAGGATGGAGAACTTATTTGAAATCATGGAATGCCCTGAGAGATTTAGGGTGTGTCTGACCACCAATCAATTTGAAAAAGAAGCTGAATTCTGCTGGGGGGTAGTAAAACCTAGGGCGGGCGTTAACCTGGAACCAACAGAAAGCTTTGATGGATGCTTAATATTACCCTCAAGACGTAAGAAGAGCTAAGGTATGAGAGTTCTTATGCTTGAAGCAAGTGAGAAATAAGCGTAATAAAACATACGGCGAAGTTCAGTGAGCTGAGCCATTTTGCACCAAATCAAGTGAAGCAAATAATAGCTGGGCATGCTTATGTCAACTTTTACGAAATGTATCAAAGGGCTGTGAAAGTAGCCCGCATCATTAATAAGACCGAGATTGAAAATAGGGAAAAGGGCCAAGCAAAGAGAAAGTTCGGCCCTGGAGGATCAAATTCTCAAGGAAACAGAAACTTCAGGAGGTTTAAACCTGGGATGAAAAAGGATAAAAGAAAGTAATCATAAAACTTTGGTCCATGTAGAGGCATTACGGGCCAATGTTTTGGATGTGGTGATATGGGTTATAAGGTCACTAATTGCCCAAAGGCCACAGGGAATAATCAGGGCAATACTAAGAGATCCGGAATAGGGAATAACCCGCCAACTGGTGCTTCCTTAGGAGGCAATAAAAGCAACCAGAAACCATTAGTTGGAGGTCAGATACTTAGCTAGAAGGAAAAGAGACTGGGGAACCTGCTAACACAAGGTCAGGTATTCTTCTTGTTAACCAACTTTGTGCTCCCATCCTATTTGATTCTGATGCAACATGCTCCATTGTTAACCTTAATTTGCAAAGAAACTCGCTAATAAGCCTGACGAGATGGATATACAACTTCATGTAACCACTCCTTTAGAAACTACTCATCATATTGACCTTACCCTTAGAGACTATGCTGTTTAAGGTAGAAAGGAGAGCCCTTCTTGCTGATTTGGTACAATTAGAAATATAAGGATGGGTTATTATTTTGGGGATGGGTTGGATAGCTAAGCATAAAGTCACTTTAGATTGTGAATAGATGCTAAATCATTTCCTCGATCGCTTAAGGAGAGAGGGTGGAACTTAAAGCAAATAGCTTCCCTACTACTCAGGAGAAGAGACTTCTAAGGGAACTTGATAACCTTCAAACAGAAGTATTGCTACCCAGGAATCAAAATTACCTAGTAGCACTCGAAGTTACCCTCCCAATAGTAGAACAAATCAAGTAGCATCAAAAAGAAGACTCTGTGATTATGAAAATCAGGAAGGAGGGTAGAAGAAGGGAAGATTAAGAAATTTCAAATCCAAAATGATGCTTTCGTACGGGAATAGATTGTGTGTCCCTAATGTATTAGACCTCAAGAAGGAACTGTTGAAAGAAGCACATAACTCACCTCTTACTACCTATTCGGGAGCACCAAGATGTACCATGACCTAAAAACCCATTTCTGGTGGATGGGATGAAAAGAGATATTGCAGATTATGTTGCTCGCTGCCTTACATATCAAAGAGTAAAGATTGAATACCAAAAATCTGGGGGATTGCTTCAACCCTTACCTATTCCAGTGTGGGAAATGGAGCACATTACTATGGATTTTATCACCAGATTACCAAGAACCACTAAGCAACATGTTAGGATATAGGTAGCCATTGACAGATTAACAAAGGCTTCACATTTCCCAGCCATGAAAACCACGTTCACCTCCGAGCAACTAGCAGATTTGTACATCAAGGAAATAGTCAGATTGCACAGAGTACCCCTCAGCATACTGTCAGATCGAGATACCAAGCTTATGTGCACTTTCTAGAATGGATTACAAGAAGCAATGGGGGCTGAACTATGCCTGAGTACAAAACCTTATTTCCGCCGAGTAAGCAATTTCAAGGATGAAATTCTTTTAGGGGGGAGGATGTAATACCCGCATACTTTATTTTTTGTTAAGCTGATTGTAATGCCATTTTGCGTTACTAAAAACTGTACTTTATTAATGATATGAGTTAAATTATTATCGATGTTCCTATATGAGTTATCATTTTATCAAAAAGAATATTATTGTCGCTGCTATTATTATTAATATTGTTGTTAGTTTTGTAAATTTTTCAATGATTTTTGGTAAACAATAATGAAGGTTATTAACGGGTACTAAATCGAGCAGAAACCTTGTCGAATTTATGAGTATACTTCCACAAGAGGGGGGTGAATTGTGGTGTCTGATTT
>NCQT01085793.1:9134-19147 GCA_002740465.1 Stenocereus thurberi | reverse complement strand
TGTGAATAGCCATCTATAAGGGTTATGAAGTAGATAATCCCATGACATACCTTAACGTTCATGGGTCCATTAATGCTTAAATGGACTAATTATAAAGGACTAGATGCTCTATAAGCCTCACCAAAAGGCTTTGCTTTGCTAGCTAGACATTACTCACTTAGGCAACTTAACCATAGTGAGTTGATCTAGAAGACCATCTTTAGCTGGCTTGTTCATTCCACCTTGACCCTCATGGTCAAGTCAGGTATGCCTAAAAACAAAGTTCAAAGAAAACGGTAAAGACAGAAGATCTCGAGATAGACAGAAATCAAAAGGGAAAACTAATATCAGAACTAAAAGATAGAAAGGTGTGCTGCACCTGAAGTGCGTAGAGAGCATCATGGAAGAACAACTTATTTCCTTCACGGGCTTTGAGCTGAGATGTTGCTATGTCAAGGACATGTTACTCACTGTCGTTCCCTAAGACACCAGTCTGTGAACCCATTGGGTAACGATGAAGGTTCATAAAATCAGCTCAGCCCTGAACTATGTTTTTGGTTGCTCCCATGTCTACAGTCCACTAAGGAAGAAAGTTGGTAATTACTATTTGGGAGTACACATGTTATTCAAGTGCAACTATGAAAGAAGGTACCTTAGTCAGCTCGAGACAATCTCAAGTGGTGGGTTTCTTCTTTTCACAGCTATAGCACTTCACACGCGCTACTTCTACTCTCTATTGGCCTTGTCCTTTTGCCCTTTTAGTAATACCATCATTATGTTCTAAGTTTTGAGAGGGAGATGAATCTGGCCAAACCGGATGCCAAGTTGATCCCACATGTCCTCAACAGTGGAGTAACCTTCAAATCCCCTTATCAGATCATCATGCGTGCAATAGCACATAGCCAGCATGCTGATCGATCCTTCATCAAACCATTCATGGTATGTCATTAGTCTCTCTCTTGATGCTACTCACAAGCAGTTACATTTATGTTATTCACATCTTTACCTATCCTAGGAGACTTTAGAGGCCGTCAAGTGTTCTAACACTTTACATTTGTTCATAAGAAGCTAAATCTTCTAATACTATGTATCATAGTTAATGCTATCTCACTTTCCATTGGTAAACTAATCACCAATCATATTTTAATTGTTACATCTAAAAGTATATATTTGAAAGACGGACATTAGGCATATTGTTAGATAATTAAATTATCAAACACTCCATCACTCATGTCATATGATCAAAAATTTTCGCTAAGCTCATAATCATCACATACAAGTATGAATTAGAAATTTCTATAATTTAATTGCTACATTCTTCTATAAAACAAAATTTATCGTGTGCACAATTTTTTTAAACTAATTATCATATCTAGAATATATCACAAAGATATTCAACAATCATGTAAAATAAATTTACACAAAGTTAAATGAAACGAATCTATATAGTCATTAATGTGTCATTTAAAACTCTATTTAATGATATATCAACTAAAAAGAAATTACATATAGTAATTATGTGGGACACATCCATATAACAAACCTTAGTCAATATGAAACGAATCCATATAATATGTCTATTAGCGATATAATACATTGTTATATCTTAGGCCAAAGTCACATTTAGCCATGTAAAACATATTTACACAGGGTTTATTTTCATATGAAACTAATTCATAGGTTCTGTTACTAAAATAATTTGTTTATTTTCTCGATATATAAAACATAGTTATACATCGATCATGTCTTTTATATTATCATCACATATGGATGTGAATTAAGAGTTTCTTTAAGTTAATTATAAAATTTATAGAAGTTTGGTTAAACTTATCAACACATTAATTGGTGACAATCACATAGACATTCACTTTCAATTATGTAAAACATATTCACATAAGCTTTATGAAACTAATTCAGTAAGAAGCGTTCTCAACAAAGAACTCCTATAACATAAATTTATATTTAACTCTAATATTATTACAAAAATGACAACATGAAACATAAGCTTATGTTATATAAAACTAATTCAAATAACATATTACTAAAATAAATTCGACATATAACACAGAGTTATATATCATACCTCTGATTTTCATATTATCATTACATAAACAATAATGTAATATAATCGTTACATGAACAACAATGATGTGAGCATAAAAATGCTTAAAATATAGGAAAAACCCATAATCACTTTCAACAAATAAAACTGATTATGATTACGTTGCCTAAAACAGAAAACCAAAACAAAATTGGCCGAAAATAACCCGGCCCAAAAAAATAGCCGATGCGATAAAAATGAAATGAAGTTGGGCCTGAGAACCGGCCCATAAATCGAGGCCCAAACGGGTCCTTGATAAAGAAGTCGGCCCATTAAATGGAGCCCAACTGGGGCCTTCACATGAGTGAGTAACACTCACTTAGTCCCCCTTACTAACCCTAAACACTCTCTCTCCTCTCTATCCCATCTGCCCCTCTATTCTCTCTCTTCCTCTTGACCCCCGAAAAAGGGAACTCCTCCCTTTCTTCTCTCGGTCTGCCTTTCAGCGCCATGGCTAGAAAATGGAGCACCGAGCTCCTTTCTTGGGCTTTTGTCATTGAAACCAAGACAGCCACCATCACCGTTGAGGTTCCTTAAAACCACCCAAGTGATGTGAAGCCACTGCTCCCTTTTGCCTTCAATTCAAGCCAACCTTTCGAGAGCTGATGTCACTACCGTGTAGATCGATCNNNNCAGAGTCCGAGGGGGTGGTCCACACAGCCAACACAACACTAAGGTAGCGGCGTGTGGACTCACACACCTCCAACGATGGTGTTTGGTGGTCTATTTCCTCAAGGTTACGTAGATCTGCATGTAAAGGCACGGTTGGAGGAAAAAGAATGGTCAACTAAGCCTTCGTCAGTGGCAAGTACGTTACACGCGCCACCTTTCCCCCGATGATTCTGATGGGTGTGACCTAGATCTTAGTCTATTCTATCATTTTCCTTTTTTTTTATTTGTTGGGGTGGTTTCTTTGGATCCACCGAGGCCTTCTCACCACCCACGGTGGTTCTGGCCTATGGCATTGACAACAGTGATCGAGGTGGGACTAAAGGCTCGCATCAAAATTTGGTTTTATCGGCCCCGAAGGCCGCGGGTCAGATCGGGGCCTTGGAGGAGTGAATTAAACATTTAGGGTTAGAGATTTGAGTCTAGGGTCTAGCATTCAGAAGATTTTCAATGATTTAATCAAGCATTCATGGACTAGGGCTTGGGAATCATAATTGAATAACCGCACTAATCTGAGCAGAGTTCAATATGTACACACAGTCGCAAACTAATAGTGCACTCATGAATTCGATTTATCATAATTGCACTTAGTAATATAAAGAATCTTGCTCTTTAATGCATAATAACGATTATCAACCAATTATCATTTTTTATAGATTAATCTGGGCAGGATTAACATATAATCCCATGAAATCGCATAAAGAATCATGGTTGTAAAATATAAACATATTAAACATGAATTTTATTAACGCTCTAGGCATGTTCGTTCATCAGTTTTTGTGGCTAAATTTCCAATCTTTATCAATTCAAGACATGAAAGTCACAAAGGCCGGCTTGAGTTGCACAATTATGAAATTAAATAACTCATTATGTTATCATGTTCTCTAGAAATCAAGCATGCTTATTATTCAGTTCATTAAACGTATTGTACGGGGCTAATTCGATCAGTCAAGCTCTCATACCATTATTAGACAAATAGGACTGACCTAGAATGTAGAATTATCTTTCGGGAATAGCCACGTCAATCTGAATGTGAAACAGCTACTAGAGTCGCCTTTAGGGTTCGCGTCCTAGACCCGAAAACCCCGGTGGATGGTTAATTAGCCATGAGAGGGGAAGAGGAGAGACTATGAGAGTGTTTATTTTGCGTTACCCTAATTGGCCCCCCTGATTCCCCCTTATATAGGTAAGGGGGGATGATTAGGTTTGCCGCCCTAAGTGGCTTATGTGGCCATCGGGCCTAAACAATAGGCCTGGCCAACACAAGGAAATCTCATTCCTCTCATAATCGTGCAAGTGAAGAAGCCCCTGCAAGTAAGCCTGAAACTTGCTGTGTACATAATGTATTATCATTATAGACATTGTCAACACTATACTTAAAGTATATGCTTATATGAATCCAACATTTACTTTATTGTCATCTTCTTACTATCGGTTTCGAATCTTCGTAAGGCCTTGCACAAAAACTACTACTATGTCAACCACTATGGGTTCTAATGCTTAAATTACACCAGGGGAGAGCAATGTGCCATTACATGAGGACCCTCAATGTCATATAGAAAGATGTTCAACGGGTATGTTGTTAGAGAAGTATTAGATTTTCTTTTGTCCTTACATTGTTTTCAATTTTAGCTTTTTTTTTTGGTTCTAACTACTCCAAGGGGTACGGTGTAGTCCAAGGCACATTATTCAACAATCTAATCAATCCAATATTAGACCATTATATTCCCTAGAGAGAATTTTGAAACAAATCATGAGATTTTGTCATCAGAAAATGAAGGTATTTACAATTCTACACGTAGAAGGTGAGTGCAAGCAACAAAGCAAAAGAATGAAAAGGGTTATGGGTGTAACAAGACAAAGGTGTTAAAGGACCCTATATTTGTGGATGTTAATAAAGAACTCCAACCAATTAGTAATTCTACAAGATAACTATCTTCCTTAATTGGTTGTCTTGTAAGAGATCCCAGAAGATTGCCACTTGATTGTTTTGACTGGAGGAAAATGGAATAAGAGAAGAAAGATGCACTGTGGCAAGAAGTAAAGGTAGGTAAAAAATCAAGTTGTGAAACAATGAAAGTGCACGTAGTAGTTTATCATTGTAATCATATACATATGTTATATATGTATAAAAATACTGGTCTTTTTCCTAAAACCGTCTTTTTCTTCTATTACATAGCGATCATTCAACTTTACAGAAGGACGTGAGCCCTATAATTGGGTACTACAGAAGATGCATGCTTGTTGGAGGGGTTATAAATCTGAGCTAAAAGTGGCTCATTTTGCTAGAAGAAGCCATGATGAAGCAATAGGCAGGAGGCCAGAACATATACCTCTTGAAATATGGGAAAATTTAGTACAGTTCTAGGAATCTTGCAAAGGACAGGTAAGTGTTTAACTTTTATTATTTTGAAGTATAATTCTTAAACTTCTTTAAAAGGGCACTCGTTTATTTTATTTGATCACTTATTAGGAAAGGAGTAAAAGAGGTATTGAAAATCGAGCCAATTCAAAATTACCTCATTATGTGGGAATGAAGAGTTTTGCACGTATACGTGCAGAAGAAGTGGTATTATAAAATTAAATTTTATGAACTATATCTTTACCTAGTTAGCTTCTCTTATTTTGCAGTGGACACATTATTTAGGAAAAAGGCAATAAGTTAGATAGGCTTCAAATGTGGTTTAAGACCCATGAATCAAAGAAGGGTTCAAAGCTTGATGATGCTTCTACTACGGCAAAGGTAAGCAAAATATTATTTTGGCATTCCAATTCCTTTTCAAGTATTTTTTTCACTAAAAAATATCTTGTGGTGTCGATGTGATCGTATGTTTATATGATGTTCTTCATCTTTTGGTTGCGACAACTTGATAGGAAGCAATTGAGTCTGAATTATCTCAATTTGAGGATGACACAGATAATCCTGCTACTCGAGATTACATTTTTAAAAAGGTTGTGGGAGAAGACAAAAATGGTTATGCAAAGACCTTTGATATGGGCATCAAAGCTCCTCATTCCTGTATTAAAAGATGCGCTTTGGAGGAAAAGCAAGCTAAAAGAATCAAAATTGAGCAGGATCAAGGAAACTAAATAAAAAGTTCATAAGTGAGAGAAGATGATGCTAATCCTTCTAAAGCACCAAGTTCATTTGGTTTCACCTTTCTCGCTCTTAATTTGCTAGTGTAGCTTGATAGGGATTCGGCTTTCGAAATGCTATTATGAGCTAAGTCTAGTGAAGTGTTGCTCTGAAAATGATGGAATTATAGACAAGTAGGTTTGGGGTTGATTGAATTCCCTTTCAGAGTTGAGTACAATTTTCTAGTCAAGTGTTATGTTTTGAATGGCACATGTATGATTTTAGCTTTTTATGTAATGACCGCAACAAAGAAGCTGTCAAATTTGCTACTGCTCAAACTGATAAGAAAAGTTGAAAGTACACCTAAAGTGAGAGAATCCAACAAATGGAGGCTTGCCACCTGTGTTCTCTTGTATTCATGGTTCCATTATGTTGTTTAGGTTGATGACTGTGTACACTATTCAGTTTTATCAGGTCCTTAGTAAAACAAAGTAAGAATTAGATTATAGTACGCAAAACCATTAAAAAGTTAAATGTCTTTCACATGGTCTTTTCTTTTTACGTTAATTCTAGTCATTTTAATGTTATTTGGTTTCTTTACGGGGGAAGGGGGTTTGATAACAAGTTAGTGTCGCTTCTATTAATGATTTAGTGTGATGTATCACAGTTTATTGAGAACAGGGTGTTGTTTGTGACAATTTTTGTAGGGCTTATCAGAGGATGTAATTTTCTCACTTGAAGATGAGGTTGCAAGCAACGAAAATAAAAATAACCATGAATTTGTAGAGGATGATCCTAAAAATGAGGGGGCATGCAATCAAAGTGCAGAAGATGAAGAAGGAAATGAAGAACAAGATATTTAGTTTCTAATTGATTGTTTTAATTTAATTTAGCTGGGATTCTTGTTGAATATTATTATCAAGCGCTTGATATTAATTGATAATTTGGACATCAGTACACTTTTGTTAGAGTATGGATAATGGTTGTTGTAATTTGTGAACTCCCAAGTTCATTGTGATGAAGGCCATAACTATTTTGGCAAAATTTCCATCTTGACCAATGAGCGCGGATAATAGTATAGGTTTGTGTTAAGAAATGGTGACAAGTTTACTATATTACTATTCGCAACAATTTCTAACACATGGTAGATTTTTTTTTTTTTAACCAATAGGAGATCATAAATTTTACTAACAGAAATTTTTGGCAGGAAATGCATTCTACCAACGGCTATTGTTGGCGGGAAACCATTTTACCGACGGATATTGTTGGCGGGAAAGATTTTACCAACAGATATTGTTGGCGGGAAAGACTTCTACCAACAGATATCATGGAGGGAATGACTTATTACCAACAAATACTTTTGGAGGGAAAGACCTTTACAACAGATATTGTTGGTAGGAAAGACTTCTACTAACAAATATCATGGAGGGAATGTGTTGTGATTTTCCGCAAGCGTACGGTTTATTGCCATAGCAATTATGGGTATCGTCCTCAGGGATGGTTGTGAAATTAGATTAAAAATTCTAATCTAATTTAAAACTAAAGACTAATTTTGTCTAACTCAAAGTTTGAATAGTTCTACAAATTATTGGACTAAATAAACAAAATTAAAGCTTGAAATTGTAAATGAGGAACTTTTCAAGATAAGAAGAACCACACTGCAACCAATTTGAACTCACCAACACTTGGCTATAATTAGCCAATCAAAGCACTGGAATTTGGAAGCAAAACTGAATGAAAACTAAGAGAACGACAAGTCAAACACAAGAGCAGAAAACCTTGAAATTTGTGAAATTGAATCGCAATATCAATCAACCAACAACTTATGCTCAGATTACGCCAATTTGTGAAAATATAATCTAGATCGAAATAGGAAAAAAAAAACGATGCTATCCTCTACTTTTCGTTCTCCCCTTAAAAGCCCGTTCCCAACACCCCTCCATTCCTCCAAATAACGGCCTCTTCAATGCTTGATAAACCGCCCATTAATGGCAATCATGAGAGCCCATGAATGAATAATGGACGCCCGGATTTAATTGATAGATGATGGAGGAAGACGAAGGCGAACAGCCCCGTTTCGTGGCTCTGGTCTGGGTTCGAATTTCTGGGTTTGTGAGAGCCAAAGAGGGAGAAGGAAGAAGAAGAAGAATGGTCTTGAAGACGGACATAATGGCTCAATAAATGGTGAGGAGAGAGAGGGTGTAACGGCTGGGTAATGAGGGGCCATGGAACTGCTCTGTTCGTGGCTCTGTTCGCTGGAATTTTTGGCATGAGGGAATGAAGAAGAAGAAGGCCAAAGGGGGGGGCTGCTAGTCATGTGCCTGGCACATGAGGAAATTAAGTGAGATGGGGAGAAAGAGAGGGACTCTGGGCTGGGAAAGGGGCTGGCCCGATCTGCCAATTGGGCCGGTGTAAGCAAAGAGGGAAGGAATGAGAAGATGGGGCACGGTTTGGAGGAAAGAACGTTGGGCCAGCCTGGTGAGAAACCAAACAGCAGGCCCGAATGGAAAAAGGAGAGGAGAAGGGGCACGCTGGGCCGAGAAGGAGAAGAGGGAGGCATGTCTGGGCTGGCCCAAGGGAAAGAAAAAGAAATAGGAAGAAAAGAGAGAGAGTCGAGCTGAGTATTTGGGGCGCTGGGCCGCTTGTTGGTTGGGATTTTTCTTGCTCTTCTATTTCCACTCTTCTTTTCTTTATCCAATTCTTGACTATTCTTCAAATTTTTAAAATTCCTACAAAATAAGAACAACAACACTTAAATCCTAATTGAGTAATTTATTTCAAGCAAATATTAGATAATAAAAGGGTCTAAAATATCATAATTTTTGGTTGAACAGAATGACTTATTACCAACTAATATTTTTGGAGGTAAAGACTTTGGACCAATAGATAAGTTTGTTCGTCAAGATTTAGGCGCTACTATAACAAAAAACCAACAGATATATCTATTGGTACAAGCATATAACACCAACAATTTATGATCTGTTGCTGGAGACTTGTTCATTAGAAACAAAAAAATGTCAATCGGTATTAAAAAGTAATGCCACCACTTCGTCGTTATCTGTTGGTAATACTTTTACCAATAGAGTTTTTACCAACACATTAGTAACAAGTCAATATCTGTTGATAAAACCTTTTACCAACAGAAAAGTGCTTTACAACAACAGATAGGCCCCTGTTGGTAAAGGTGACTTTTTTTTGATAGTGAGCATACATTTTATGATTTAGTTAAACATTTATATTCATGGGGTCTCTTTTTCTGTTGTGCACTATGTAAATATTTTCTATAAATATTAATCCTTTCGTCATGTTTTCATTATTTACCTCATATCATGACAAATTTTGAAATTTCGTGAAAAAAATAAACCCTCTTGATGATTGAGCATATAATTCACAACAGATGATTCTTGTTAAAGTACATCCTTGCTAAGACGTTGGTTTTGATGATTTGAACCCTTTTCTTTTTATATGATCCTATTTTTGTATAGGTCTCTCCCCATTTCCATCAATCATCTACAATCCATAACCCCTAATCACTAAAATAAGGGGGTGTTAATTAGAGCGCAACACTTAACAATACCCACTCTGAGCAAAGCTGTTTTCCAATGAAGAAAACAACCAGTAACACTTCTCTGCGCACTGTATAAGGTTAAACACACATATCATATCACATTGAATTATCAACAACAAACGTTTAACTAAATAATGTTGCATTTATTTATGTAGAAAAGAAACAAGTACAACAAACAATAATAACGACAAGTCCACTCATCCGATCATAATTCGGACGTAAATAATCAACTTTTTAATAATCAACCAACAATAAATTAATAAGAATCATAAATAATCTTCTAGTTTGCTTGTGCTCAACTCAGTAGCCATATGGAGAGGCCTTGTACTCAGCTGTTGGCTTGTAAACAGTTGATGGAGAGTAAACAGGAGACTTGTACACAGGTGCATGGTAAACTGGAGATGGAGAGTAGGTCGGTTTGTAGTAGACTGGTGAGGGGGAGTAAGTTGGTTTGTGGTAAACTGGCGGGGTGTAGGTTGGTTTGTGGTAAACAGATGGGGTGTAAGTGGGTTTGTGGTAAACGGATGGGGTGTATGCAGGCTTCTTATAAACAGGTGATGGCGAATAATACACAGGAGACTTGTAGACGGGAGATGGTGAGTAGTAAATTGGTTTCTTGT
>NCQT01085782.1:0-12662 GCA_002740465.1 Stenocereus thurberi | reverse complement strand
ACCAATGGATGAGAGAGAAGGTGGAGATGAGAAATAGAGAGAATTGTCACCATTTTCTTCCTCTTTAGATACAATTCGTAATCTGAATTTTACCATTTAACTCTCATCCCTTTGATTTTTCGGCGAGTTTGGTGTTGAAAGCTGTCCGACCGACTTCGGCCAGCGTGGTGTCGTCTTCCCTGGAGCAGGCTGGTGGTTTGACGGTGGAACCGGCAATTCAGACGGCAGCTTGGGACATCGACGAATGAGATTTCGCCGGCAACGTGGATGACGGTTTGATCGTGGACCGGATCGATGCGGAAAATCCGATGGTGGTGTTTGGACCGGTGCCGAGTCTCCAGGAGGCCAACGATGCTACTTCTGAACTGAAGGATGTACTTAAAAAGTAATTTCTCTCTCTAACTATCCGAATATCTTTTTTGGTTTAATTGATTGGAGATATTAAATTATTAATGGTCGTTTGTTGTTTTATTATTTGCCGTTTAGTCATTTGTTCGGAAGTTCTAATTTTGATTTCCGATCAAACTTATAGCACGCTATATGACTATTACTATATAGGTAAAAAATCATGAAAATCCTAAATCTATTCAAGCTATGGTCGATTTATCTTTTTAATAATATTTTTTAAAGGTTTATTTTATTAGGCACTGTGCAAAAGTACATGTTTATTTTATTGGCATTGAGAAAGAGTTATGTGATATATTTTAATGTTTTTGTTTAACATTATAGTAGCTATATAATGGAAGTTTATTTATAGTAGAAATTTAGATTGTGTTATTTCAAATCATAATTATTAATGGTGTATGCTCTTCAAATAAGCAATAGTATTTTATATATTTTGTTGTTGAAATAAGCATCAATATTTTACATATTTTGGTGTTGAAATGAGCAAACATATTCTACGTTTAATCGATTTTCAATAATTAATGTATTTTTTTTTTCAAAAAGGGACAAATTTGAAAAATATTGATTTTCTATATGGCGTTTATAATCTGAACTCAGTGCAAAGAAATATATTCTTTAATGTTAAGTAAAACTTTAATTTTGAAAAACTCAAATTAAAACATAATGAGCGTCTGACTTCCTATAAGGACAAATTTAATAAATATTGATTAGTACATAATATTAATTTCTACACATATACAAAATAACAGTCTTTGTCATTTGTTTTTAAATTTTTAATTTGTTTTTTAAAAAATATATCTTAAATTTAAATGCTCCGTGCATAGCACGTATCCATACTAGTATCACATAAATTATAATTACTGATGACATTAGTATGCGAATACCGATTGTATATTGATGTCACTCTGTAAATCAAGTTTATGTGGACATAAATTTTTTTAGAGTTGCACTATTATTATTATTATTGTTGTTGTTGTTGTTATTGTTGTTGTTAGTATTATTATTATTATTATTATTATTATTATTATTATTATTATTATTAGTGGTGACATGTGTCTTGTTGCAAGACACTGTTAAAAATCTTGTCTCATCTTAGATTAACGTATTTTGTAAATTGAAATCTTCAAATTCTGAATGATTACACTTAAATATAAATGACTAAGTTTAAATATGTGTCGGCTACACCAACAAAGTATTAAATGACATCCTGATCGGATTGACCCTATTCACAATGGCATATGATGCACGTACTTTAGAAATGTCGTAAATTATAAATAAAAAGATAATTTTACATAATTTATAAGTTATAACATGCTTCCACTATTCGATCATACCATGTTATCAATTTTAAAACATTGCAATATTAGTTTCAAGCAAAAACAAGACACTTAAGAAGTGTCTTGTAACAAGACATTTATCATTGTGCTATTATTATTATTATTATCAGTAGTAGTAGTAGCAGCAGTTACAGTAGTTGTTGTTGTAATAGTATTTTATTAGTAGTACTAGTAATAATTAATAGTATAAAGAGTGACTGAGGGTTTAGTGAAAGACTTATATTGTAGACCTATAACTAGAGTTCTTGGTCTAACAAAAAAAATACATGTATATATACTTCTTAGGTAGTCAGATCACAAGTTATATTCATGTCATGATAGGAGGCTCTTTCGAATGGGACTGACCGCAATATGCATCTTGCAATAGGAATGAAAAATTTATCGTGTCTCTTAACTACAAATAAATTGTTAGAAAGAGTAGAAACATTAAAAAATTAAAATTATTTTCCTCCAAACATGTACCATATAAGTCAAGCAATAGAGAGATAAAATATAAACTACACAGAATAAAACATAGTATTAAGCTTAATACAGTCTGACAGTCAACATTCAAGATTTCGGGCCCTTCTTCTTTGAACAAGAACATTAGTTAAGTCTTTGCCATCCAACTAAGACTAACAAGAATTACAAGAAATAATGTATACACTATATCTATCTAGAATAAGATGTCCTCTTTATGATCAACTTCCCAGGAATTGTCGGGTGTAGCTGATGAGGTTTGATAAGTAGTGGAGATGGAAATCAGCCATTCAACTTAAACGGAGACCGTTGATTGAATTTGAAGCCTACTTTTGAGGTGGAAAAAAAGTGTTGGAATTTGCAGATGTCAATAAAAGACTACCGCATGGCTCTTGACAATTCTGAGTAACACGATCAGAAAGAGAAGGGGCGTTCCCTGTTCCTTGCCAGTTGCCATGTAGATATTTAATTAATGCGGGCCCAGTTGGGTTTGCGCAAAGTCAAGCTCCACAGCAAGTTTGCACGACTGCAGAGTACTCGATAAGTCCTTTTGGACGACGGATCTTGGAGGCATTAAAGGCTGTGACGTAACAGTCGAACCTGCTTTTCAGCCTTTTCTTTCTCAATACATGCACCAATGTTGATAAAAAAATTTCAAAAGTTTGTTTAATTTTAGACTAAGAGTTGTCAATTCTCACTACTAGTCTGCCGCAGAGAACATTAGACTAAGTTTAGACATTAATTAGTGTTTTAATTATATTTTAATTTCCGTGTGTGACGCAATATAGAGTAGCCGATTATACAGTAATGCTAATTATAATTTTATTTCTGTTTTCTAGTTATTTTAGAATATTGTAAAATAATAATAATAATGAAAAGATGTAAAATAATAATGAAGACATCTCATTATAGTTATAATATTGATTAGAGTTCCTAGAATCTTATTGTGTTTATTTTTTATAAATTAGTTTCCTATTATGATTTTGATGAAGGAAAAAATCAAAACATTGTTGATTATGTAGTAAATATGCCATGTAATGCATGGGATTTCGATTCATATTTTTTAAACAAAGCAAAATAGTTGGTCATCATCTCTAGTTATTGTAAAATAAAATCAAATAATATCGGTGTTACTATTCTAACTATTATTAAAACTAAACACTATTATATGTCAACTTTTATTTTCTAAAATTTATTCTCTCGTTCTCCTAAATTTAATGCGATTCGAAAAAAATAAGGCTAGAGTAAGTTGGCAATAGAGAACTAATACAACAGTACATGCAATAACAAGCAAGATATGTGCTATTTTGCCTTCAAACCAAAACATCTAGAGAAATGTTGGAATACTACTTTCATGCATTTGACACTGTTTGAATCTGTAAGGCAAAATAACAATAGAGCATCTATAAACCTTCATGAACAAAGCTTGAGCCAGCTGTGCCGTATTGGATGAAATATGTACCCTTCTTGCATCGAGCTTCTTTCTGGCCGAGCTCCTGTAAGAATTTTCATGATAAGATCAAAAGTCAAGGGGCGTATGAGGTCTCCTTGTCTTAATCTCCTCTTACTTCCACAACAGCCATGTACCAATCCACTTAGCTTTTACTGAAAAGCTTCTTGTTGAAATACAAGTCATTATCTTCTTAATAAACCGAGTAGGAAAGTCATAACCAAGCAATAATTTTCTCAATGAAACTCTAACTCACTAAGTCCTATGCGTTTTTTAGATCCATTTTCATTGTACATCTTGGCGAGGCTCCTTTTATCTGCTACATTTTTATGAGGTTTTCACAAATCATAATATTATATAATATAGACCTTCCTTCCACAAAAACACCTTGAGATGCATCTGCCAAAACAGGAAGGACAGCCTTCAATCTATCACATATTAGGTTGGTGATCCACTCACTTGTGGATGGTATTTCAACATGTCATTGGCCTCAACTCCATTGCTTCTGTGGGATCTAAACCTTTGGAGCCATTGCTAATATAGTAGCGTAGACTTGTTTCCCCTGGCTATCCTATCTCAGAGAAGTCTTTACGGCAGCGCAAACATTAGGACCAGCTACATACGTCCTAAGTCTCTATGAAGAGCCAACTTCCATTCCCATCTGGACCCGGACTCTTGTTTTTATCAATACTAAACATAGCCCTTTGGTCTACTCATCTGTAATAACTTTCAAGATATCAGCTCTTTGTGTATGACTCAAACAAGAGCAATGCTGTTAATTAGTTCCGAGAAAAATGCCGTCAGAGCTTGTTAAACAGTGGACAAATGCTATCGTGCTTCAACTACCTTGGTTATCTGTCTCACTAAATTCGCTCTTATTTGTGGAAGCTTTTTTTTACAAAGCTTTAAGCTTGCTTATCTGTCTAAATAAACATACGTGTGGCTATAACCTGCATTCTCCAACCTCTAATGGTTATCTTCTTAAAATTAGGACAAAGAGCCCACTTATTGAAAAGCTTAAACTCTACATTCCTATACGATTGTCTATGAGCAAGCTTAACTACAACAGGAAAATGATCAAATTCTGCTTCAATTGAGACAACATATTCAATTTTAGGATAACAACATTACCATTAATGACTTCCCTATCCAATTTAGGGTGTGTTAGGGTGTGTTCGGTAACAGCATTTTGGGTAGCTTTTGGTGTTTTGACTAAGTCAATACATTCATCAGGTAATTTTTAGTGTTCAGTAACATAGTGTTTTGGCTAGCATTTCAAATAGCGTTTAGCGTTTCAAGCAATGTATTTGAAAAGCTAATAGTATTAATGTTTAGCATTCAAAAGTAGTGTTTCATAATTTTTGGCTAAAAAATATCCTTTGGAAATTTTATCTTTGGAAATTATCTATATCATTTTATGTCAATTTACATTAATCAGCTAACCCAACAGCTAAATTTATCGAACACATATATTTCAACTGCTCATCTAAACAGCTATCTGCTAACAATCAAACTAGAAACGCTATACGCTACCTAGGGATGGGCAATGGGTCGGGTACCCATTGAGTTAAGCAGTCAGCCGGTTTAAAGTAGGACTAATAATGGATCGGGTTAATAATGGACAAAGCCAATAGTGGACCAACCCATTAAGACATATTAACGGGCCAGACTGGGTTAGCTCATTAACGACCCGTTTAGTAACCCATTAATTTTTTCAACTTACTTGACACACTAATTTACATGTTCCAATTAGTTAAGCTTATTACTAATACTTTGTACATGACAATAATTACTATATACCGTTTTTTGGCGCAAGTTTGTTCCGTTTTTAAACGGGCTCAAAGCAGGCCGTCCATGGACGACTTGACCCAATCTATTTATTAGCTTGGTTGTGTATTTTCTAACTTTGAATTTGCACTTGTTTAGTTTGATTGAAAAATTACAGATATTTTAGTTGGAAAACTAACTCACCAAAAATACGACTCTCTCATATAAGATGATAACGGACGGGCCATGAGCGGATCGGGTTCATGTGGCCCGTAACCCAGCCCGGCCCATGAACAAATGTGTTGAGCCCAATCTGACCTCGTTAGTTAATGGGTTGGCCCAGTCCGACCCAACCCGATTCATTGCCCACCTCTAACACTGCCTAAACAGTTATCCGCTACTTAAACTACTATCCGCTACCTGAGCTGCTATTTTTGTCAAGAACCGTTATTTTTGCTGAGCAGGACCTTTGAAGACCCCGAATTAACAACTAGTTATTTCATGTAAATTGACGTCCTGTGTGTATTTCATTTCTTGCAAAGAGCGGTGATAACCCCCGCAATAATCCATGACCCTACCATTAGCCCCACAAACTGCAGTTACATAAAAATTTCTTCGTCGTCATCAACATATTTGCATGAATAAATTGTCTATGAACCAGAAGTCTATCATCCTGAGTTTTGTTGTGATCCCAAAGCAGCCAAATCATGCTTCTTGCTTGCCTAGCTAATAGCATTAGTGCTTGCAGTCCGATCCAAGAGCCTATGTGCTTTTTGATATTCCCTCATTATTATGTAAGGTTTTAGTTTCTAAGATTCCCACTAAGCCACATTTGGTTCTTGTTTATTAGGATTATTTAAACCCCTAATATTCCGCGACTCAATTTTGTCCGTGAGGCCAAAACTGTTTTGCAAGACAATTCCCGCAAGAGGGGTGCATTGAATGTTCGAAATGGCTCTCATATCCATCACAACATGTATTCTTCCACCCTCTCATCTTGTTGAGCAGATGACTGACTTCGTTCAATAGGTTGCACCTCAAAAATAGGCTGATTATAGTCTTAATTCTTAGAATTGTCATTATTATCTTTCCTGCTCCACACCTTCTTCACCATCCTACCACCGTCAAGTGAGTGGCCATGCATGTTGCAGTGATTATACTTTATTTGCCTCCACTTAAAATCCTAAGTCCACCTTTGTCATCCATGTTGGAGAATTAGGATTACCTGGTAATGCGGAAGTTCAATCCCCGGATCTTACACTTGCTTGATTGCTACCCGCGAATTAGTGGCTACTAGAGTCACCAGTGAGTCACACTCCAAACTCAAAACCTTAGAGATGGGAAGGTTAAGAGGGAATGCAGAGAGATTTAGAGGGACTGTTTACTATTAGATCTGGTTGCTATGTTTCTCTGTATAATCTACATACACACACCTTCCTTTATAGTTACATAATCCTGTAACTGATTCAGGATTAAATGGTCGATTAATACACAATTAATCCCCTTGTAACTGTCAGATTAATGGGGCAATTTAATTACATTAATCTTGTGTGACCGTTATCGGTCAACAGCTCCCCCTCGATCACACAGACCTCATATCTCTCTTTCAACATATTTCCTCACGATTCATACTGGAAATGGAGCGTGCGACCAAAACTGAACACATTAGTGTTATATCCAGTCACCATCTAACTGATATGACGCTTTCAAGAAAAGTCAATACCCCGAATCATTCAAGAACATCACCGATGACATACACTGTCCCTTTATGCCTGATATATCAATTGATTATATACTAAATATAATTGCCCAGGCTTGATATGATGATGGGAAATGATTCTTCCTTAGACAATTAAAATAGTCCATCTTAGCATACCTGTTTTCCTAATATTCTCTGCTGGACCGTATACATCTTGGCCCTTGGATAACATATTAAGGTAGCAACATCATACTCAGACTTCATATTATAACTCTAAGTCCAAGAGTATTGCCAATGAGAGTCACACGGTGACATGGTCAGGGAGCTCATTTGTCACCCATCATATAGGTCGACATTTAGCACACACAGTATGAGGGTGTGTCATGGCATAGCCCCAACCAAATGGGGGCATGTCACTCTTCTATGTCATGCGAATTATAAGTCTGGCTTTTACTTAAAAAACCAACCTGAGTTACTAGATTAGCATACACAATGTTAATCACAATACTTAAGATTCGGCTATAAAGCTTCAATATGAGAACTCATTTCATATTCGACTCCCTCGAGTCTCATCTTAGTCTCACTAAGGCGACTATACTGGTATAAGTAATCAATATTGCACACCTAATGCCAATATGATTCGATCTCATCCTGCTCGCTACTCAAGCGTCAGGGCGATTGCCTGTGTGACAAGGCCAATCTGAAGCCTGGTGACATTACAATGTGCCTTAAAATGTATTCACATAGTCATGAATACCTGAAAAGAAACATCATTTTTTATTTCATAAATATTTAATACAAGAGTACACATGTCCATTTTACACTTAGATACATCCAAAAACTAAATCCTATACATACCTAAGCTCATCACATGAGCTTTAAAAGCGTCTCTTAGAATAGGGTTAGTTAATGGATCAGCTATCATCCTACTTGTAGATATATACTTAATGGTAACTTCCTTCTCTTTTATAGCATTTCGGACAAAATGATGACGCCTCTTGATATGCTTGGTCTTTCTGTGGAACTTGAGATCTTTAGCAAACTAGATAACAGCAGTATTGTCACATAACAATTCTACAGGATCATCAACTCCAGGAGTAAGATTGAGATCCTGGAGAAAACTCCTCAGCTATATTGCCTCTTGAGTAGCAGGGCAACAACTAACATACTCTGCTTCTAGGGTTGAAAGCGCTGTGCAGTCTTGTTTCTTACTGCACCATGATATGGCTCCCCCGCCAAGGGTGAACACATATCCTGAGGTAGATCTGGACTCATCCAGGTCACCACCCCAATTAGCATCCGTATACCCTCTCGGCTTAAGATCCCCTCCTTGGTAGCAGAGCACAAGATCACTTGTACCACGTAGGTACCGAAAGATTCTCTGAACGGGTTGCCAGTGAGCAGGCCCTGGGTTGCTTTGGGAACGACTTACCAAGCCAACCATAAAGCAAATGTCTGGCCGTGTACACAACATGGCATACATTAAGCTGCCCAATGTACTTGCATAAGGAACGTTACTCATTCTCTCCTTTTCTTTGTCTATCTTAGGGCACTAATCGAGACTTAAGGTTAGACCCTTTTCAACTGGGGTATCCACAGGTTTAGAATAATGCATTCGAAATCGTTCCAAGATTTTATTAATGTATGCTTCTTGACTCAAACCAAGAAGCTTCTTAGAACGGTTCCGAGTTATTTCAACGCCTAGGACATACCTAGCCTCACCCAGATCCTTCATCTCGAAGATGGAGGACAACCGCTGCTTAGTAGTCTGGATCATCTCCATGTTGTTTCCAACCAACAGTATGTCGTCAACATGCAAAGTGATAAACATAATCCCTTTCGCAGTTTTCTTGACATACACAC
Organism: Stenocereus thurberi; assembly: GCA_002740465.1. NCBI lineage: Eukaryota > Viridiplantae > Streptophyta > Magnoliopsida > Caryophyllales > Cactaceae > Stenocereus > Stenocereus thurberi. Next base: position 3,682 of record NCQT01085782.1, on the reverse strand, counting down.
AATAATCTTCAGATACCATGTTCAAGCCAAAAGAAATAATGGCTTCATGGAATCTGAAATACCACGCTCTAGAAGACTGTTTGAGACCATAGATGAATCTTTTAAGACGACAGACTTTGTCCTCTTGACCATTTGATACAAAACCAATAGGTTGATCCATGTAGATCTCTTCTTCAAAATTTCCATTAACGAATGCAATCTTTACATCTATCTGGAATAACTCTAAATCCAGATGGGTAACCAGGGCTAGAAGCAGGCAAACAGAGGCAATTCTCACCACAGGAGAGAAAGTCTCTTCATAGTCTACCCCCTCAATCTGGGTAAACCCCTTTGCCACTAAACGAGCCTTAAACTTATCGATCGTTCCATCCGCCCGACGTTTTATCTTGAAAATCCACTTGTTTCCAATCGAATTACGCCGAGGAGGAAGATCAATAAGTTCCTAAACCTTGTTTCTCGCCATAGAGTCCATTTCATCCCTCATAGCTTCCATCCACTCTTTATGGTTTAATGAATCAATCGCCTCTTGGAGAGAGCTAGGCTCCTCGATCTCTAAAAGAGTACACAAGAATATCTCATCTTCGATTTGAAAATATCGTCGAGGGATTCTTCCACGTTCACTTCTCCAGAGTTGACGACCAGTGCTGGTTTGTCCCACTGAGGAACTCCTCCCCCTATCTCTAAGAGATATGGAATCCTCAACGGGTAGAGAACCACTTCTATCATCCTGAACAAGCGGACTAACCGCAGGTTCATGAATAGAAGAATGAGGATGAACCTCATTATTAGTAGGATTATGAGGACGAATCTCAGTATTAAGTTGATTCTCTTGGTTAACGAACAACTGTTCATATCTTCTACCATCCTCGGTGATACAGTGAGTGTTTAAATCCTCCCCCTTACTGAGAGATAGCTGATCATCTAGCGGTAACTCAAATAATGCTAGGTCATTTTTGATTTCACCAATACTTGGGAACTCATCCTCAAGAAACTCCACATTACATGAATCGACTTTCGTCATGCCACCATTATGGTGCTCACCATACATAACGTATCCCTTAGAATGTTCGGGATAGCATATGAACACCATTTTGGTAGCTCTTAGACCAAGTTTTCCGTGTTTGGGAGTCGGGCTGTGTACATAACCATCCGAACCCCATGGGCGTAGATGTTCCAAGGAGGGCTTTCTACCATGTCATAACTCATATGGAGTGGCAGATAGGCTCTTACTTGGGACACAGTCGAGGATGTAAGCTGTCGTGAGCAACGCGTCCCTCCAAAAACTAATTGGGAGATTGGCGTGTGCCATCATTGACCTGACCATGTCAAGCAATGTTCGATTCCTACGCTCTGCCACACCATTTTGTTGTGGAGTGCCAGGAATCGTGAGTTGTCTGTACATACCCTTTTCCTCATAAAATTCTTTGAACATATGAGAGAGGTATTCACGACCACGATCAGTTCGAAGTGTCTTAACTCTTCAATCTAACTGGGTCTTAACCTCGGCTACAAAGCGTTTGAACACATCAAGTGCTTCATAGCGATGTGATAATAGGTACACATACCCATATCTTGAATAATCATCTATAAAAGTGAGGAAATAGAATGCCCCATGACGTGCTTTCACACTCATGGGTCCATAAATATCAGAGTGGATAAGTTCGAGAGGGCTTGACGCCCTTGAAGCCTTACCAAAAGGCTTCGCGGTTGCCTTGCCAGCTAGACATGAATCACACCTAGGCAATTTAACCTTAGTGAGTCGGTCTAAAAGATCTTCTTTTGTTAGCCGACTCATTCTATCTTGGCCAATATGACCAAGCCTAGCATGCTACTTAATTGATTCTAAATCAAAATCAAAATGTGAGACAAAGGCTGAATGAGAATTATTATAAAATTCATCTAAATAGAGTATAAGAAAATCGTTCCTTAATGTAGCGTGGCCAAACACATTCCCACCATACAAAATATTTAAACCATCTGGACAAGAACTAAAATCAAAACCAGATTTCATTAAAGAAACTAAAGACAAAAGACAAGTCCGCACCCCAGGTGCGTAGAGAGCATCAAACAGGAGCAACTTATTTCCTCCTTTCAATGTGAGCCGGTACGTTCCAACACCTAGAACGTCTTCTTCACTGCCGTTCCCCAGCACGACAGATTGTGAACCCACCGGATAGCGGTGAAAGTCCACTAAGCCAACTCTGTCTCGAACTATATGTTTGCTTGCTCCCGTATCTACAATCCAATTAGGAAAGGATTTAGCAACTAATGCATTGGAACATACATATAATTCAGGAGAGTGAGTGAAAAAATGTACCTTCTTTGGCTGAGGACAATCCTAAGCATAGTGACCTTTCTTGCCACAATTGTAGCACTTCACATGTGCTATCTTTGTCTCTCCATTACCTTTGTCCTTTTGTTTCTTAGCCACTTCAGCCTTTGGCCTACCTTTCTAAGGGGGACGAGAACCTCTCTTGAGTTGCCTACCTCTAGTGTTCTTGTTGCTTTTAGGCCGATTGCCTTTGGCGACAAGAGCCACGTTAGGAGTCCCGAGTGTTTTCAGGCACTCCTCCTCCATTTCGAGGTGGCTTTGGATCTGATCGAAGGTTTTCAAATGGTCAGAATGAGTTAAGACCGTCTTAACATGTTCCCAATGTTGAGCTTCATTAGGGAGAGCCCGAATCACATTCAGGACTTGCTTCCCTTCAGAAATGTCTTTACTAGCAGCCTTTAAATCGCAAATTATGCCACACATAATTCGTAAATGTTCGGCTATGGTATGACTGGAATCCATTTTGTACTGCATCCATTATAGTTGCAAGGTACGAAGCCTTGTTTTGGATGTCTGTCCAAAACGGATTTTGAGTTGTTCCCACATGTCCTTAGCCATGGGATAAATCTCAAATTCACCAATCAGATCATCATGCATGAAATATAACATAGTAAAACACCCTCTTCGATCTTTCTTGGCCCAGTCTTGGTAGGCCTGTAAGCTTTCTTGATACTGCACAGTAGAAGTATCAATAGGCTTACCATTTTTATCCTTATCAGATGGTGGAAACTTGGCTACCGTCAAGTGTTCCAACAGGTCTTTTTCTTCCAGAAAATACTGGATCTTCCGTTTCACATGTCATAGTTAGACCTGTCTAACTTTTGACTTGTGGACAGCTCAGTGATTATTGCGTTGTTAGCTGATATCTACAAGTATTAAAAGATGGACATTAGGCACATTCATCTAAGCAATTAAATTATTAAAAATTTCATCATTCATGTCATATGATCGAAAAGTTCGTCAAGTTCATAATCATCTCATACAATTATGAATTAGAAATTTAAATAATTTAATTATAAAGTTTCCATAAGAACTCAATCATATGGACCTTGTAAAACCGTTAAACAAATTAACGTTTATTCGAATATCATACAGATATTTTATTGCATTGTATGTAAAACTAATTTACATAACGATTATTTCTACGACTCATATTTATGTTTATGAAACTAACTCATATAATTTTAATGGTAATATATTTAACATAATAACATATAAAACAAATTTACATGCTTTGGGCATGTTATCACTAACACCTCAACATTAAACATATTAATGTATAATGGCAATTTCGTGCATTTAAAATCAAAACTAATTTGAAATTAATTTTCAACAAAAAAGCATCAAATA
>NCQT01085758.1:12605-25251 GCA_002740465.1 Stenocereus thurberi | reverse complement strand
TTTCGAGATAAATTAAATTGCCTAAACGAATTCAACTAACACTCTCTCGAGTGTCTTTGATTTAGTCTAGATTGAAGATTCATGAACACTGAATCTCCTCTTAACAAGCAATTCTCTCTAGAGTTTCACTAGGTCAAGTTCTACCCAGGCGTTCTAGCAGTGAGTTTCACTTTTCAGTGCTTCACTCAACTACCTGACATAAGTAAGCAAAATCATCCAAATTCAACCCATAACATTTCCATCTCAACATAGAAGTCATTCGAATCATGAAATAAGCACAAGACTGTAAAGATAAAGGATCTAACTACAATAGTATGGCTAACACATCCCTAGATTTAAATAAAACTACTCACGCATATTTCTAATTTAACTGAAACAAGAGTTCAAGAATAAATTCAACGAAAGGAAAACTTTTTAACAACGACCACCTTTCAATTGTGCAACAATCTTCAAGCCTCACGGAGCAAAGCTTCTCCCTTCAAGTTGACCTTTGGCTCTGAAACAAAACAAAACTAAACTCTAACTAAAAGAGAGAGATGTGAGATTAGAAGTAAGATGGTTATGGTTGCTAAATTCTCTCCTTCATAAGCCTTAGAATACGCCCTTTAAAGTAGCAAGCAAAGCATCCTCATCTACACAATGAAGGAAGATGAAGAGGTTAGCAGTTACAAGCTCACTACGGTCAGGTTGTGGTTCTGGCTGGTTCCGAAATTTTCTGCTCTTCTCTTGCTCCACGGGCATGAAACTTGGGGTACCTCCATGGTCGGTTAATATGCACTCAAATGTGGTCAATTGCTGCGTCAAATGGCTTAAAATCTTGTAAAAATCACCCAAGAACCATACCCAAGCATGAAACGAGAATATAAGCACAAATTATGACATTAAGCCCATAAATTCCCAAAGAAGTGCTACAAAACGTCCTAAAAATGAGGCATATCAAAGAAGTTATCAACATGACATACTATGGTGACTCTCGTAGCCACGTTCGACTCTGTTTGATTCTCGTAGGCAAGTTTCAAACCTCTAAATCATATGCTTTGGTGCCCTAAAGGTGTGCCCTTTATTCACCAACACTGGGATCAGAGCCACATTGCTCGGTTTTGGCCACGATTGATTAAATTTTGGTTTATTATGCAATTTGTTCATTTAATTAAGCAATTATGCTAATTTAATTTATATCAGCATGTTTCGAGTATGTTAATTAAATGCCTTTATTAGCATATTCGCTACTACCCTTATACTATAACCCGAAACTGATCAATCTGTCGACTTGTATAGCCCTATGCCACCAACCCAAACTTGCTTTCACCTTCATAGCTGTAGTTGGGATTGTTCAAGTGATGCCCTAGTGACCTGCATGACAGCTCCCTACAATCACACTAAAAAAATTATAAAAAGGTATAAGAAGGCAAAGAAGCTAAGAACCCATCAGATCCGCCATGAAGGGTTGGCACATGTGGGTCACGTGCCACAAAGGAAGGTTTTTTCGAGAAAGCTTCTTCCTCCATTGTCCTCCAAACACGCCGATCTATTCCTCATAAAACCTAAAATTGATGCCAAATAACATGCCCATGAGATCACGTGCCGCCGGTAGAGCCAGTGCATGGGGCACGTGGATGGCATCGGCCAGCCCATTTTTAGCTGATCTACCCACTGATGGTAATGGAGTGAGTAGGGGAGACTTGAAATAGAGGCCTTTTGAAAGCAGTGGATGATCATTTTCATCCCAGACGCATTAAAAGGGCGCTCTAGTGGTGGCTAGGGTTTCCACTCATGGTGCTGGCCCTTTTGACGCCATTATGGCTGCCTAGAAGAGGTACCCATGAAAGTAAGGTTGGTGAATACATGGAGGCACTGGGTCAAAAGAAGGGAGAGCTTCGTGCTCCACTCTTTTCAGGTTAGGCATGAGGCCAAAGTGGGAAAGACTCTAAGAGAAAGAGAGGGATAAAGTGAGAGTGGGTTTTTGGGTAGCTAGGGTTTTTCTTTCTCCTTTATTTTTAATTGCGGCCTCACTTGCGAGCCCTAGTCTCTATGTTCATTTCATTCAGCAGCTTTCATGCTTTGTTATACGAATAAATTTGCCCAAAATATAATTATGTTCAATTGCTTATTTTGGCAACATTTAGTTTCTATTCTTAGTTATATGAATTTGTTTCATGTATAATTGTGACTTTGTAACGCCATGTAAGGCATATTTGGCAACTTCATATGAATGGGTGCTATCTTTTTTAACTTCATAATATTATGAATGTGTTTTGAAATCTGCGAATTATAATCAAACTAACATATTATGAATTCATTTTATAAATTTGTAATAATTATATAAATGTGTTTTATAGAAGTAACTTGTATATGGATACATTTCATAAGTTATGTTATATAAATATGTTTATTTAACATTGTGATTAAAAATGTTACGTGGATATGTTTCATGATCAATTATTATTGTATAAATGTGTTTTCCACATATGCAAATTCCATGAACTATTGTTAATTTATTGGTTGTTTTAGCTTTCTACCCTTGCCCAAGGCAATGAATATGAATCTATTTCATGTTATCACATAAATGTGCTTTGTGCGAATTATTTAATTAAGCAACATTTTCTGAATTTGTTTCATGAAATTTGAAATTCATGACATTATGAATGTATTTCATAATTTGCAAATGACGTTTGAATATTTTTCATGTCACAAGTGAAATTATATAAATGTGTTTTATATAATATTATGCTATTAGGCATTTATGAACTTTGTTTGTGACATGTTATTTCATTTATATTTTTGAAAATATGTTTCTGATGTCAGTTTATTTTATTATATAAACACATTTCGTACAATAAATATGAGTTCTTGGTTGAATGTATAACTATGCATTATATGTCATTAAAATAGACTTAAAATGAGAAATATTATATGAAATAGTTTTATATAATTTAATTTCATGCAAATTTGTTTTATATGACTTAGTTAAATATGTTTGTGATATTTATCAATCAAATGTGTTAGTTAGTTTTAAAATTATAGAAATTGTGATAATTAAAATATTGAAATTTCTAACTCATGTTTGTATGCAATGATGCGATTGGCAAAATTTTCGATTATACAACATGAAAGATGGAATTTTTGATGATTTAATTATTTATAAATATGCCTAATGTCTATATTTTAATATATACTTTGCATAAGGAAATTAAAACATGATTGGTGATTTGTTCACGAATAAAAAGTTGGGTTGCACTAAGTGTGACACCTGGAGTCAAAAAATTTCGTTTCTTCTAAACGAGCGCAAGGTCTTAGAACATCTGATAGCTTCTATGTCTACTCTGGTAGACAAAAATGAGATTGTCAAAGATGTTGCTACTAGTGAGCAATATCAAGAGAGTCTAAAGGCAAAGTAAGAATGGTCCAAGAAGGATCGATTAGCATGCTATACTATGTTATATAACGTGCATGACGATCTGTTAAGGAAATTTGAGAGCTATCCCACTATTGAAGACATGTGGGATTAACTTAAGATCAGGTTCAGCTTAAGTGATTCTCTTTCTTAGAGTTCTAGGCTTAAAGGCGATATTGCTAAAAGGAAAAAGGTCAAGGGCAATAGAGAGAAGGATATAGCATGTGTGAAGTACTATAATTGTGGAAAGAAGGAAGGGACCCTGCGCTTAGGATTGTCCTGAGCTAACTAAGGTACTTTATTTCACAATTACTCCTAATCATATGTGTACTCCCACGTATTAGTTGTCAACTCTCTTTCTTAGTGGACTATCGAAACTGGAGCAACTAGGCACATTGTTTAGGACCAAGTTTTTTTTATGAACTTTCATAGACTGTCATGCTGGGGCACGATAGTGAAGATGTCATTAGCATAAGGACGTATCAGCTTAAACTTTGTGGAGGGAATATGTTGCTTCTTCACATGCTCTCTACACACCAGGGGTGTAATGTTCTCTTGTATCTTTTATCCCTTTAATGAGATTCGGTTTCCTCTTTTGAATTTCATCGTGATGGTTTAAACATTTTGTATATCATAATTTGTCTGATCATGGAACGTTGAAAGGTGATTTTTTTTTAATTTTAGATTTGGATGATATTTAATACATCTTCTCCTTTGCATCATATTTTGACTATGTTTTGAATTTAGTAAGTGTCATGCTTGGCTTAGCCATAAGAGTCAAGATAGAATGAGCAGGCTAAATATGGATGGCCTTGTGGACTAACTGACTAAGGTTAAGCTACCTAGACATAAGCCATGTCTAACTTACAAAGCAACCATAAAGCCTTTTCATAAGGCCACAAGGGCATCAAGCCCCTTAGAGTTAATCCACTGTAACACCTGTGGGCCCACACATATAAAAGTTTGTCATCTAGCTATATATTTCATTACTCTCATAAATGATTATTCATGATATGCGTATATATACCCATTATCTCATCAGTATGAGACATTTGATGTGTTCAAACACTTCATAGTGGAAGTAGGTACTCAGTTGGAACAAGGAGTTAAAACTCTTTGAACACATGATGATCATAAATATCTCTCTGATACATTCAAAAAGTTTTATGAGGAAAAGGTATATGAAGACGGCTAATGATTCATGCTCTTTGCAATTTCACACACTCTGCAACAAAACGGTATTGCAGAGTATAGGAACATACGTTACTTGGTGTGGTCAAGTCAACAATGACACATGCTAACCTCCTAATTAGCTTATAGGAGGATGTGCTACTTACGACACCTCATATTCTTAATAGTGTACCAAGCAAGAGTGTATCTGCCATACCATATGAGCTATGGTATGGTAAAAAGGCATCTTTGGATCACTTGCGCCCATGGGGTTTGGCTGACTATGTACATTACCCAACTCTCAAATAAGGGAAACTTGATCAGTGTGCTATTAAGATGGTGTTCATAAGGAATCTCAAACATTCCAAAGGGTATGTGATGTATGGGGAACATCCAAATGGTGGCATAACAAAAATCTAGTCCATAATGTCAATTTTCATGGATATGAGTTCCCAAGAATTTGTGAAATTATGAAGGACCTTGAACGATAAGATTTACAATAAGACCTTCAACTATCTCTCAGTAAAGGGAGGATTTGAATTCTCACCAAGCCCTTAAGGATCGTACACCCTCCTATCTGATAGAAACAACAGAGGTTTGTTTGCTCAAGAGTATAAGGATTCAACTAGAGATCGTTCTCAATCTCCAAGTCCTGAACATACGGTTAGTCCACATATTCACGGTCTCTGTACCTCAAAGGAATAGTTGAGTAATTCTTTATGCACTAAGGGTCCTACACCTCTTAGAGATAGGGGAAGAATTCCTCATCTGGACAGATAAATCGTGAAGGTCACAAAAATTGAAGAGGTCAAGATGGAAGAATTCCTCTATAATACTTCCAGATCAAAGAGGAAGTATTCTTATACACTCATTTAGAACTAGAGAAGCCTACCTCTTTTCGAGAGGTAGTCGATTCACCAAATCAAGAAGAGTGGATTTATGTCATGAGGGATAAGATAGACTAAATAACAAGAAATGAGGCTCACAAACTCGTTCATCTTCCATCTCATTGTAAGCCAATTAGTAAAAGTGGATTTTTAAGATAAAGTACTGGGTTGATGGATCGATTGATAAGTTCAAGGCCCATTTAATGCAAAAGCCTTTACCCAAATCCAAGGTATAGACTACAAAGAGACTTTTTATCCTGTGGTGAGATTTGTCTCCATTCACCTACTCCTAGCCCTGGATGCCCATTTCGGCTTAGACTGATGCAAATGGATGTAACAGTTGCTTTCCTTAATCATATCCCTAAGGAAGAGATTCACATGGACAAATCCACTACTTTTGTATCAAATGGTCAAGAGGATAAGGTGTGTCATCTTAGAAGGCCTACATATGGTCTTATGTAAATCTTCTAGACCTTGGTATCTTAGATTCCATAAAGTCATTACTTCATACAGCTTATCCATGGTTTCTGACACGTTCACAAGCGCACGGGTGTTGTAGTTTAGATTAAAAGATTGCCCTCAGGGACCAAAGTAACCTACCGAGCTAATGTCCTATTGAAAATGCTATGCAATCAATCTTTTTGATGAGTTGGTTTAAATATACTAACTATATAATTGGAAATTCAATCAAAGTAAAGCATCTAGGCCTTCGATTCGCCGAGTAAAGAGTTGCATCATAGAATTAAGCATGCATATTTAATGGATTGGATGATTCAGGGAATTGCAATCGAGTTAAATTTAATCCTTTTGTTCAAAATAAATTAAATTGCCTCAACAAATTCAACTAATATTCTTTCAAGTGTCTTGGATTTAGTGTAGGTTGAAGATTTATGAATGCTAAGTCTGCTCTTAACAAGCAATTCTCTCTTAAGTATTGCTAAGTCAAGTTCTATCAAGGTGATCTAGTAGTGAGTTTCACTTTTCAGCGCTTCACTCGACTACCTAATATAAGCAAAAAAAATTGGCCAAATTCTACTTAGAACATTTCAATCTCAAGATATAAGTAAATCATGCCAATCATGAGATAAGCACATCATTGTAGAAATAAAGGATCCAACTACAATACTATTGCTAACAAATTCGTAGATTTATATTTCTAAGTCAACAAACACAAGAGTTCAAGGATAGATTCAAAGGGAAAGAAAACTTTATAACAATAGTAGCCCTTCAATGGTGCCACAAGCTTTAAGCCTCCAAGAGCAAAGCTTCTCCCTTCAATTCTCCTTTTGCTCCCAAAAAAAAGTAAACTCTAACTAAAAGAGAGATGGATGTGAGAGTAGCGGTGAGATGGTGATGGGTGCTTAATTCCGTTTTCTACAACCTTCAAACACCCCTTTTAAGCACCAAAACGAAGCATCCTCAGTCGCGCAATGAAGGAAGATAAAGAGATTAGTAGTTACAAGCTCACCAAGGTCAATGGCAGCCACCATGATCAAACCATGGTGCTAGCTAGAACAGAAATCTTCTGCTCTTATCCTGCTTCATAGGCATAGCACTTGGGATGCCTCTGTGGTGGGTCAATATGCACTTAAATGATGGTCAATTGTTGGGCAAAACTGTCTAAATCCTGTAAAAGTCATCAAAGAATCATACCCAACATAAAATGAGAATAAGAGCATAAATTATAAAATAAAACCTATGAATTCCCAAAAAAGTGCTACAAAACATCCCAAAAATCAAGCATAAAGAAGCAGTTATCAAACTCCCTCATGCTTGAATCGCTGCTTGTCCCTAACCAACAGTAAGACCAAAAATTATTTACAATCTCCTCAGGAGAGACATTAGTAGCAACTCAATGGCAAAGCCGATCCAAAGTTAGCCTAAAAGTACAAAAATCATTTAACAAAAATGCCAAGAAATGAAGTTTTCAAAATCAATGATAGACCACAATGTCAAGTTTGAATCAATCTCCCCCAAAATTGTCAAATACAATCATATTGACATATGAAATAATTGGAGCTAATAATGCTGGTAGAATCTCACTGTAGTCATGTGGCACTCATCACACGTGTTTAAAAAAAATATTTGAAGGTTCCCTTAATTCTCATTCCATAGACTCAAATGTAACATAAGTTTGATAGGGCACTCTCTAATTCGCCATCACTAGTACGCAATACACATTAGATAATCATGAGAACTTTATGAGGTTATAACGTGGCGATGGATAAAGGTAAGAGGGGAATGAATGTTTCGAAAATGTGGAGCTAGAACCCATACACTACGAGCTAAATGCTTCCAATACGCTTATGCAACACCCTTCTCAAACCTATACAATTCAATAACAAATACATCCCCTTTCACAACCAAATGAAGATAAAAAGAGTTGAAAGTCAAATATACTTTTTACAAGCAAACAAGGCCAACACATTCCATTCTTTTATTTCGTTTTTGTTTCTTCTTTTTTTCATTTTGTTTTGTTTTTTTTTTAATTTCACAAATGAGTTGGCTAAGGGAATACATATCAAACTTGAATTTCAACTCTTCTCTAATCTCTCTACAATAAAGCAAGGGATCTCTTATCCAAGTAGAAGAACACAAATTCCTTCTTCAATTTACCAACAAATTTCACCAAAAAGATCTCAATGCACCTTACTAACTTCCAATCAAAATCAGTTTACATAGACGAAACACTTCTCTAATCTTAGCTTGTGGGTTAGAGAAAGGTTTAGCTAAAGGTTATGTTCGAAGGTTCACATCAATAAAAACGGATATAAGCTCAAATGGGCTAGCAAGGGATATATTATGCATAAGGGTGGTTGTTCGGTCTTTTGGGTTAACAAGTTAAAGAATGCCTCAATTATGTTACCTAAATGCATATGCTAAGTGTAATCTTGAATGACAGTCAAAGCAAGTTCTAGAGAAATAATGCCGAGGAAGAGTCTCCCATGAGTTGATAAGAGAGAGTCAAAGAAAGTTCTAGAGAAATGATTTCAAGGAAGAGTCGCTCATGAATTGACAAGAGACTAAATTAATAAATTAGTCTTTAAAAAACTCAAAGCCTCACAGGACGCCTACCAAGGTCATAGATAGCTCATTAGTAGACATGTGTCAACATTCGTGTCAAGAATCATGGGGGCAATCAATTCGCACTCAACAAATGGTTAAAACATGAAGCTCATTTTTGCAAACTCATTTTCAAACACTTTTATTCACAATTGGGCAAATCAAAGGGTCAAATGTAAACCAATAAAGTCTACCTAGTTTACAAAGTTCGTCATCGAAGATTTTTCTCTTTTTTTTCATTTTCTTTATTTCTGTATTTTATTTTTTTTAGTTAATGCATACTCCTAATAACAACTTTCTATGGTAATTGAAACTAATCCTAGATGCTCCTAATAACAATACCAAGAAAATATGAAAAACTATAAAAAGAAACCAAAAGTAAAAAGATTCCTAAATGCACCTCTAACGTTCTCTAGCTACATAAAATTAAATCTAAAGTGAAACTCTAAATCCAAGCATGAACAATATATATAATGCATACACAAGCACACATCAAACCAAGTCAAGCATCAGACGCCATCAATTCACTAACTAACTCTCTTATGCTTGAACAAAACATTGTCCTCAATGTAAGCACAAGTGTAGAAAAGTGAAGGGGAGTAGCAAGAAGCAATTAGAGGGGAGGTGGGGAAGAACGGTGGGAAGGTTGACCACAAGAGATATGCCAATCTCATCAAGTCTCAAGACAAGCCTTATAGTCTTGAAATTATTGGGTCTAAGTAGTAAGCATCCCATGGAGCTCATCGTACCACTCTTGGACAAAGTGGCAAAGAGCAGCATTTTCAGAGCTAATATAGGCTTAAAGGGATACTTGCTCCTCTTGAATAGACCTAAGGGTGGCTTGTACTTTAGCAAAGTCAGTGGAGGAAGGCTGGGAGGAAGAACTAAGTCCGGCCTGACAAGTAAATGGAGGTGAAGGAGGTGCGGGTTGAACAACCTCAGCGTCACTGGGTACCCGTTGAAGGTTAGCCGGGTGAAGTAAGAAGGTCCGATCAACATTGGCAAGCGGCATAAGCCAATCCCTGGGATAAATCCAGCACAAACATCCAGCCTCTACCTTGCAAAAGTTCATCAGCTCAAAAGTGACTTGATCAAACTATTCGGACCCAAAAACTCGATCCTCTGGATTGGGATCAACACCAAAAATCTAGCAGTGGTTGCAATCACATCCCTAATGACTATCTTATCCTTAGTGCTGACAGCTGCACTATACAATTGGCGGGCCAAGAATGCCCCAGGATCAATTTGGACACCATCTAATATACAAGACAGGAGGTATAACTCAGACAATCTAGGAACATTCAAACTATCATCCTATAAAGCTTGTCGTATAGCTACAAATTAAACCACTACTTTGAATTATAAATAAGATTTATAGCATAGGAAAGTAGGAATCGATCCCATGAAGAAAGATTATGCTAGTAAGCCAGTTTAAGTTTACTACTCTAATATACTTTACTTTTTCAAATTGCTAAAGAAATCGAATTAAGCAAGTAAAAATCTGAAAAATTTCTTATTAATACCCCTAAATATTCTAAGCCAAATTTTGGAAATAAAAACAGCAAATACATAACCTAAATATTCTGGAAAAATAAAAATAGAAAATTATCGCACACTATTAACTGAAAATTAAACAGGAAGTAACAAACAGAAAATTAATATCAAAATTCATAGAAAATAATATCAATTAATATTCTACAAATTCAAAATTTTATATTTCCAGAATTATATTTAATTAATTTCAAAAAAATTAAATAGAAAATAATAGCAGAAAATTAGAACAGAAAATAAAATCTAAAATTATAAAAATAATAAACTACACTTTTAAAAAAAAGAATAAATAACTAAATTGCCCATATTGTATAGTATAGCCTTCTAGACTCAATAAAACCCTAAAAACCACAAATAAAATTTAAAACTGTAATTTCAAGTTTATTAAAGTAAAAACCTGCACATATTCAATTCATGAAATAATTCTGAAAAAATTATCAAATAATTTCCAAACTTTTCAAAATTAAATAGAAACAGATTAGGATAATAGCTAAACCCCAAAATCAAATAAAACATGAAAAATCACAAAAGAAACTATTTTTGGCCTAATTTCTAACAAAACGGTAAATAATGGCAAAATAAACTAGTAAATAAATTTGAGAATTTAACCACACTAAAACTCAAAATATAACTGATCTAAAATTACTAAGACACTCCTAAAAGACTACTCTTTGGGCGGGTAATTGAAATTAATATTAATATCTATATATTTAAGAATTAAAACTCACAAACTAAAGAAAATTAACTAAAAAGCAATGAATAATTATTAAAGATACCAAACTCATGAAAAACGCTTAGCATAATCTATATCAACCATGCAAATTAATCTTTATCAACACACAAATTGATTTATCCATGAGTTAGACTGTAAAAGATATCCATCAGTGGATCTTCCCCAATTTTCCTTATATGATAGTTTATTTAGGTCTAGTCCTAATATAAACCTTACTAGTTTTGATAACCCTAGCACTAGTGTAAGAATTTAATCAAACTAGAGCATTAAATATTAGAAAAATATCATCCAGCGCCTAGTAACCAATTTACTAGCAAATTGATTTCACAAAGATCTATCATGATTATCTAATTAAAAGATATGAGTTTGAGCCATTCATGATCAATTAGGGTGATACTTGTGCCTAAAAGACTATATCTTTTACGTACTAAAGCCTTTTAAACAATCATATGAATTCGTACTAAACTAATACATACATTCTAACATGAATATCATAAACAATAAATACAAACCATTATAGAATCTTGGGATGAAAATCAATTAGACAATAAATCACAAAACTTGTTTCAAAATAATTAAATTAGCATGGTTTCGAATAGATTATACTAAGTATATCACAATTACTCACACATATTATAAATTAAAACGCACAAACTATCAAAATAATTCATGTTTGATAATAAAAGTCTAAACTAAAAAAATACAATAATACAAGACGATACTATAATAAATAATAGGTAGATGATCATAATGTTCACTAGTGATTATGGCATGAAGACGAAGTTGGTGATGCTAATCGCGTGGTTGATGGTGTGGTGATAAAATTGTGACCTTGATTGTGGTGAATGATGTGCTGGAGATGAGGACATGTGGAAGGTCTCATGATGACGATGGGTAGTGGTATGTCATGGATGGCAAGGAGGAGAATGTGGGTGAAGAAATAATATGTGGTGAATGATGATGATGCAAGATGGAGTTTTTGGTGTGTGAGAATGATGGATGATATGTGGTGATGGGTGAGCGAGAAGGGACTGATGGTGATGATGCCGTGAGTGTGTGAGGACGTGAGGAGATTGAATGGGTTTTTATATCAAAATATTGCCAGGATTTCCTTTTCTTGCAGTATGTCTTCTTCTTCAGGTCTTCTAATTTCTCTTTAACTAGGAGTAGTAATCTTGTAACTCTAGTCCAAATAAATCATTATGAAAATAATATTTTTCCATAAATCATTATTTTTTTGGACCGACTTGATGAATTTGCTTGTAAAAATCCTTCAGTAAATAAAACCCGAACTTCAACGTCTTCTCTTCTCCTCTTTCTTTATGAATGCTTAACCTAAAAAATACATAAAATATAGTAAATTAGACAAAATAATATATATAATATAATCAAATTAATTATTAAAAACATGCATGAATTGTGACTTAACAAATTCTCCCACACTTAGACTTTGGACGTCCTCGTGCAAAGAAATCTGTGACTCGACCTAAAAACAAACCTCTCATTCTTATAATGTCATGCATACGTATGATATTTACACTAGTTATTAGTTTGCTTTAAAAATAATTTCATTCAAAATTGGTTTAGTTTTCCTTTCAACAAGCGAATAACTACTAAACATCCAACTACCATTAAAGTGTTTCTTCATCAGCCTCACAACATTTCTTTAATAAAATAACAAGAGCAATGATCATCCATCTCTTTTTAAGCATACATACACCGATCAAGAGGTCTAAAATGTTTACGATAGAAAATTTGAAGTAGGGTATGGCTATAAAGACAATTGAGCTAGAAGGAATAACTCATTGAAATTGATTCTGAGCTTGCTTACATTTTTTTTTCTTTTTT
>NCQT01085738.1:6949-18440 GCA_002740465.1 Stenocereus thurberi | reverse complement strand
TTAGAAATTAGACTCAATAAGCTGTTAGAGAAAAAAATACAAAACGGAGGTCTGATGTGAAAGATATGGCCGAAGCAATTTGTGTTGCCTCCAACCCACCCCAGAAACTCGATCGGGTTCCTACCTAGCACTCCTTTTTTCTGGCTTATCTTCCAGAAAACTTAGATGCCAACTCAAGTAGAGAAATACCATAGCCCATATGGTGTCAACTCCTAAGAAACCTAAGGAAACTCTCGTTTCCTACAACTATAAATTTAGGCCCTCACCTAGCCTTAAAACACACGACTAGAACCTCAAAATACTCTAAGATGATAGTATTCTAAAATCTATCCTTAAAACCCTTTAAGATATAAGTCTAGGCTCGATATTCTCAATCCTAGGCTTCTGTAAGTTATTCAAGAAAGTAACCAAAAGGTGCCAATCTTTCAAGCCAACCTTTCTCTTTTTTGCTTCCTTCTTTTTGTTGTTTAGTTTTATTTAATTTCAAGGATGCAATCTTTAATAATCTACTCCCACCCGCTGTAAATATTTAATCTAATCTTTTCCCATTTCTAATTACTGTTTTAATACGATACTATTGTACTTGATATGCTGCATATTTTTTTATGTGAGTGTGAATTAATTCTAGTTTCCTGTTTTTAATAATGGAGGTCATCAGTAATGACAGACAATATTCTCATGCATTCCATTACAATATCATGCCTTCGCTCTTGAGTCTAGATGCTTTCTTTAAACCTATGGAGTCAAATGGTCCCTACTGCAGGGATTATTCGGGGGCCTTGGAAAAACATTTATAAAGCTAACCAATTGTCCCTTTTGGTATCCCTTTTGATTTATGGCTCATTTTAGAGAGTAGACTTGATTTTGTGAGTTTTGCTTAAAAAAATCATTGGTTGCTCTATTGAATAAATTTCTTATTTTTATTATTTTCCTCTTAACCTGTTAGGGCTGGGCAAAATAGAGGTTTTGGCTTAAGAAACATATTATACCTAGGGATCCCGACAGTGCCGCTATTTAGAAAGCTAGACCCTGTGTGCGCCTAGGAGTCGGAACTACCCTCTAACCTTTTAGGGCCAAATAGTTAATACTGTTTGGAATCGTGTTAGGTTCTTAAGTAAGGCTAAGTTCCTGAGTTCAAGCCCAACCTTCTGCTATAGTTTAGATTGTTTACTTGAAAAATGAAAGACACTAAATAGAATAAAATTCATACCATACACTTTAGAAAGCGGGTTCCACCTTTCATGGGGCATCGCAGTTAGATATTGTGTTGTGGTCTTTATAGGCTTATGTATCTAAAATATTCACTTGTGTAATCTATTAGTCAATCTATCTAATCCAATATAATCTATCTTTAAATTTAAATATTATTATTTGAGTGAACTCATAGTGATCGAGCACATGAAAATTAATGGCTTATGTGGAACACTATACATGCTAATGGAACTTACATGCATTCTTAAGTGAGGCTGTCTCAGGATAGTGTTGTTGTGAGATAGACTCCTTAAGAAATGACTTTTAAAATTTATTTAAATTTATAAGGGTGATTGGTAAGTTATTTTTTATGATGTTTTGTAATGATCATGAATTTTAGCTAGTGTCAGAATCTAACGAGGGTGTTTGTTATGAAGAAATAAATAGAGTGAAAGGTTTCAAGTTTCTTACCTAAGTGTTTGGTTTGAGTTTTTTGGGTAAAGGACTTAAACTTTTAGGTCTCAAGTCTCCCCAAAATTAAAGGAACTTGAACCTTCGCTTCCTTGGGGGGTTTCAAGTTCCTATTCCCACATACTCAACTTTTTTTAAAGGAGAAAAGATAACTCAAATTATTTTTGTGCAGTTCTTTATAGACCCTAAACCCAGGTAGAGGGAAAGTTGGTCCACATCCACCGCCGCTACTTGTTGGACGTACATTCGCTGGCTACGACAAAGAACCTCCTCCATGGTGAATGTTGATCCATTGATGACAATTGTAACTCCTCCACTGGAATGGACAACACAACAAATTTTGGTTGTAAAGGGTGAATTGAACAAAATTTGGCTGTCAAGATGCTCTTTGAAAAAAGGCGACCCCTTCCATAGGACTGTTAAAGAGAAATTGTTGCTCTAGTAGGATGGCTTTCATGCCAAGTTGGAGCAAGGATTTGACGATGTTGGCTGTGGGTAGGCATTGAGCGAGGTGATGAGAGAAAAAGAAGGGGTGGCTGCTAAGGTTCGCTATTTTATTTTCTTATTATTGTTATTATTATAATAGAAAATATTGTTATGACAAAAATGATTAATTATAAAAAATTATAAAAGTAGTTAACTATAAAAAATAAAATTTAAGTCGTAGTTTATTAGAAATAAGATAACTAGGATCATTTTTTACTAAACCAAATAACAACGACGACAACAACAACAAAAAAAAAAATAATAGCAGTAGCAACAACAACAACAATTATAATGGCATATAACAATTAAAATATAAAATCAGTTTGATTCCATCCCATAGCTGCTAATCAAACAACTAACACTGGCAATTGACTCTATTCATTTCTCTACCAAACACATGAAAAAGGAATCAAGTTTCATGCCCGACAATCATGTTTTAATGATAAATATCTAAACGCAACACTATTTTGTGCATAACCAACAAACATGACGTCAATAGTTTTGGGGCCAATGTTATCCTTTTTCAAGTAAGATAAACCACACAACCCCAAATTCTTAAATAATTGAGGTTATGAGAATAGCCCTTCCTTAGTTCATAGGGAGTTTTATCGAAACCTTTATGAAGGGCCTAATTCAGAATATAGCATGTAGATGAAATGGCATCCCCCACACTTGTTTGCGAAGTCTAGAACTCATTGGCATAGCATTCCTCATCTATTTTAAGGTTTAATTTTTTCTTCTAGCCATACTGTTTTATTGGGATGCATAAGGGGGAGAGGTTTCTTGGATTATTTCTTCCTTCTCGCATAAGGATTTAAGAAAGATGCTGTTGTACTTTGCACCCCTGTCAGATCTAATCCTTTTGATTTTTCTATCTAGTTGATTTTCTATCTCGACTCTACATTTAATAAACAGTTCTTTATCCTCATCCTTTTTCCTTTAAGAAATATAGTATAATATACCTAGAGTGGTCATCTACAAACATGATATAATAACATTCACAACCTCTACTAGCTAGGTGTTCTCCTACATTTCGCTTAGTTAGTATGTATTAACTATAATAGGTTTGTATCATGTTTGTTAACTAAAGTGAAAGGCTTGCTAGCATGTTTGGCCTCAACACTTTACACTTAGTGAAATTGTTATCTACCAATGTATGAATAAGATTCAAACTTCTTAGTCTCTTAATAGATTCAATATTTGACATGACCTAATCTACCATGCACACATCTAAAGAATAAATGACATGCACAAGGAGTACATTCACTCATGTCACATGTGCATCAAGTACAGAGAGACTCCCATTACAAAATCCTTTTCCACATATTGTCCATTATGGGTAATAACTACCTTATCATCACCAAACATACACTTTAGATCAGCATTATTTAAAAGAAAAACTAGAGATGAGATTCCTACACATAGCAGGCACATAAAGTATATTTGATAAAGGTAAAATTTTCCGCGAGAAATTTTGATAGAATTTTTCCCTTTCCACAAACCTTCACAATATGAAAGTCCGCTAAGTACACATAGTCCTCCACCTCATCAAGTGATTAAAAGAAGGTTTTATGAGTGCAAATAATGGCATCCGTGTCCACTTTCCACTCTACCATGTTGCCATTCAAATTTACCTTGTATGCAACAACGACAATGATGTCTTCTATTAGATTTTGTTAAGGAGTGGATTGGGACTTGTCTTTGTTTTGAGGGTGGAGCTTGCAATCCTTTTGTTTATGACTAGGTTTATTGGAATTTCAGTAAATGACTTTGGTTCTCTTTTGCACTCTAAGATTTCTTTTGAAAGAGGCAGTGCTCAAACTATGTTTGTTAAGAGTCTTGCCCTTGCTCTATTTCCTTCAAACCTATTTTTAGAACCAAAGTTACTTTCCACAATGTTAGCAAATTTTTAGGATGGGAGAAGGAATAGTTATAGACTTGTAAATTTATCGATTGGCTTCTTCAATCATAATGTTTGTACCAACTCATCCAAGTTCATATGCTTTTTCTTGTGCTTTAATTTGAATTTATAGTCATTTTATGAATTCGGAAGCTTGTCGTTGAGAACATTGGAAGTAAGGTTCTTACAATTGTCATGACTTTTGCTTAGATTTGGGACACCATTGCCTCGTATTAATGGACTTGCTCCATTATAAGTTAATCATCTATGATATAAACTCTTGCCAACTAGATGTCACAAACTTTTGGATGCTCACATCATTTCCACCATATTTCTTTTCCAACACTTCTCACATATCCTTGGCAGGCTTGAAGTGGACATAAATCTCAAAAAATTTTAAGGTAGATCCTAATAATATGTGCCCTAAAAGTCCCATTATCCTTCTTATAAGACTTAAGAGCTAAACATCTTTTGGTTTAGGATTAGAATTAGCCTTTGTTTCAGTTTCAGTTGTAGTTTTGTATTCACCAGCTTTGACCCCTGGTTCTTGGAAAATGAACAACAACTCCTCCAACCACCTCCTATAATTTCTCCTAGTCAATGGTTCAGCTTTAAAGAGGTCGAGAACATCGAAATTTCCACTCATGATTGTCAGTTTGGTTAGGAAGAATATAGAGGAGGGTTTTACACTTTTAGATTGTTGAAAATTAGAATAAAGTTTGACACAATAAGAACTAAAGTTGTAGAGGAGAAAGTTAATAAGGGAAGAAAGTCGTGATGTGGAAGTAAACCCACTGGTGTAAAAGCATAAATGCCTTGATAACTGTGGAGGTTGGAATATTCGCATATACTTCGAGGGTCACACAACTCCTCTCTATAGTATAAAATTACAATAAAAAGGTAGAACTCTCAATATTCAATAGGTATGTTTAGAGAAGGAAGAAAAAAGCTCATATTTTTGTTAATGTTGAAAGGTACTGCCAATGCTTGTATTTATAAGTAGGAAAGGCCTGGCCATTTTAAGTGTAAACATAATTCACCCAATATTGACGAGTGAGAGTAAATCAAGGAAGGCCAATTCACCATGCTATTGAAGGAAATCCCAAGATAATAGAAATAATGGCATGAATAATTAATTTGGCCACGACTAACCTCACTTACAGGCATCCACATATATTGATTTAGTTTGGTGATAATGCTTGGTTTTAGCAACAAACTCACTAACAACCAATTAAAGAAATCTTGTGATGATTGGGATATGAAGTTGAAAGACTCCCTTGATGAATTAAATTTTAGAAACCATATCAATAGCAGGTACATGTAGCCACTGATGCACAAGAGAGAGGGGAAATTTGAAATCCTTGCTTGATACAAGTAGCTACCACCATCATCACCTGTGTAGCCAATTTCAAAGCAAATGACCAGATTGAGCTTAAGGGATGTAAGATTTTAAATTATATGTGCTAGGGAGATCATATATATATATATGTGTGTGTGTGTGTGTGTATGTGTGTGTGTGTGTAATGAAAACAAGGAGGGGATTTGGTGGCCATATTTTGGCCGACGACTGACTTAGCAGGGGAAAAACAGCAAAGGCAGTTGCTCATGACATTTGAGGTGCTATTCACAGGTTAGATGTCCAAAGTAGCTTCTTATTTTACCATCTTCACCAAACTAAGGCCAATTGAACCCTAAATTCCAAAATTCAAAATCGAGGTGGATAATTTCTATTTCCCAATTATACTTGACTGTGAAAATTAAAATGGTTTTGGCTGTGGATGATATGCATATAAAGATAATGCCAATTTGATTATGTGCCAATAAAATTAGAGGGATGTAAGTTGTTTAATGTAGTCATTGGCATTTGGATAAATGGTCAAGTATTCTAGAATCTGGCATGTGGTTTTCTTAAGCTTCTTAATCATAGTTCGAACTGAGACATGCTCATATGCTTAATTGCAGCTTCGGGCTAGAATTGCTGATGTTGTTTATGATGTGAACATGATACATAATATGAGTGTGTAATGGATGTATTTTATTTTGTCTTAGGTCAAGAATATTTATACACTGCAGTAACAATAATAATAGAATTGGGTGTTTCCAATTCAATAGGTTATTTTAGCACTTAAATGGACTTGACGAACTGGCAGCATTAGGTTCAGGTGCATTTATTATATTGAGAATGTATTTCTTTTCTTGGAATGGAGTTAGTGTTCCGTAGGTAATGAAATGCATTACTACTTATGAAGAGGATTTTGTTTCTTGACTACAGTAATTGCTGGGAAACTAATGCTCACTTAGGTGAGTGAATTTGCTTATGTTTAGAGTTGATAGGCACTATTCTAGGTTTGAAGCCTAGAAAATGGTCCTAGTTTCAAATGAAACTGCATGAGAAGTTTAAAGGTAGCTTGCATACAAAGCTCTTTATGTGCACGTCTTCTCATCTTAAATGGCAAGTGTGGGTGGTTTAAGTGAGCTATTTACACTAGTTCAATGTCATTCTATTAAGATAATTTTGTTTAACTCAAGCATCATTACAACTAGTATGTATAGTTGTAAACCCCTAAAATTAGCATCACCAATTTTATAAAGTACTCGATGACAAAATTATGACCCAAGTATTTATTTGGTGACTCAGTAGAGTAATCGTTAAGTCGAGTCTGAAAGAAAAACAAAGAAGGAATAACCCAAAAGCCCAAATAGGCCCAAACTGACGTAATTCGGCTTCCAATTGAGATCCACTTTGGGGGCATACAATATTAGGTTTAGATATAGTCTCCATTGAATAAGTTTTCAAAGGATGCATTATACATTAAAATCTAATAAGGAATGACAAAAAATATAAGCCAATTGTATATATTTTTGCACACTTATACAAAAATTATTGAATTAGTCTCATTAGAAACTAGCCTCAATAATCTTTCAATGAAAAAAAGAATCATTCAAATATATGTCGGACATGAAAGTTATGGACAACAGAATATTGTGTTGTCTTCAAACCCTTGAACTTGGCTTGTTTACTTAACAGTGAACCCGGGCTAGTTGCTTAGTATTTTCTCCCTCTCCAAGTGCCTTTCTGTCATAGGTTAGTCCAATTAATTAGAATTCTACTTGAAGTAACTCCCATATGTGGATTAACCTTAAAGGGATTAGAATCAAGTCTCCTTTCTCTAAACCAATTCGAACGATCCCTTTAACCATTATAAATGGGTGAGTGCCCCATTAGGTTAGAGACATCAAATTCACATTGGAAGACATCAGAAAAATTAGAGGCACACATAAAAAATTCTAGAGAGACATTTATAAAGCTTTTGAGAGAAAGTTGAGAGTAGGCATTAAGGGCGAGATTGGTTGACTCAAAGAAAAGCGTTACTCAGCTGGATTCCTAGATAAACTAGGTGGGCCTTCCTCAGGGTAAAAGTCCAATCTTTCGCTCACTCTTTCTATTTGTTTTCTTTCTGTTTTGCTTATTTGGTTGTAGATTTTTATGAAGATGTAATCTTTAAGTATTTTCTCACCTATTGCTACTACTTACTTTATTTTGAATTTTTCTAGTCTAGTATTGTACTTTTGAGCTGTATTATTTAATATGATCGATGCTAATGTGTTACATAATTGTCTGCTAGTGTAGTTAGGATCTAATTGTCCACACTGACCAGTAGTGGCCATCAGTGATGATGGGCAGTAATGTGCTGCACCAATCACTATAGATCGCTACCGAATCCAAATCCTCAGTTCGAGCCTATGGAGTCTAAATGGTCTCTCCCCTGGGGATTAGTCAGAGACCTCTAGGAAACTTTTTTAAAATGAATCAACTATCTATTTCGGTTGTCCCTATTGGCTTATAGTTCGCTTCGAAAAGTAGACTTTGTTTGTAAATTTTCCCTAAAACTCACTGTCGACTTTATTAATTAAGGTTTCATACTTTACTTATTTTTTCTGTTTATTTTCTTTGTTTGTTTCCCTTAATTGGGCATATTGGTTTAGGATCTCGATAGTAGAATTGCCTGAACTTAGATTTGGGCTCAGTTCTAGCCTAGGAACTCGGTCGTATTCTTGGACCAGATCTAGAGTCGAGCCCACTAGTTAGACCTACTTTTCTTGCTTCAATTTGCCCATATGTATTGTAACACCCCTAATCCTAGGGCTAGAGGTGTTAGTGGTTTCTTAAATTCTAGAGTGAAATGGACAGAGTTTCGTCTAAAAACTTACCATTTCCCAGGCTTAAACCTTAGATTAGATTCTTGCCATGAATAAAAACCAAAAAGAATACTAAAACAAGCTCAACTGCTATAACAGCGGAGCCAACTACTTTATAGGCCATATGCCTAGAATGCACTAGGTTTGAAGTTCAACAAAAGAAGGAAACAAAGATACAACCCAACGGATCACACATCCAGAGCACTAGGGTTTATATACCCAAAATAAATAATTCCAGCTAAAAAGACAACTGACTAATTAGATGATTGGCTCATATGGCCATAAAGAGCAACTGCTATTTAATATGCAATACATAAACCAAAGTACTTTATTTACACATATTTAAGAATCTAGGGATACATCATATTGCAGCATTCAACTTATGAATCTACATATATATCCACATAGTTCTTGTTTCCCAAGTGAAAGGGAGATTCCAACTTGAATCTCGTGAATTGACGTCTATTTGTCATTTAAGAACCCGGGGAAAGCAGGAAATAGAGAGGGGATGAGCTACCACACACTAAGTGAGTGTTTCTTAACTCCCTAAAACATAACAGTTGGAAGCAATACCAATAAGTAGCAAGTATATCACATTTATGCTAACATTATCGTATTAGGCAAACAGAACTTTAAAAGAAAATTTCATCTTCCAATATAAATGAATCCACTGGGATTAAGGGTCACACTTTAACATCTACACCCCACTAAGGAATGTCATTCGAACTTATAGCTAAGTAAGGTGACTTAACAAAGGTTAAGAAGGAAAAGAAATCCTCGATGACATGTTTAAAACACAATTAATTCATTTCGCCTTAAAACAAGTAATTTACATTCAAATTTGGCCCATTTAAGGATCATACTCTTTTCTAAATTCCCGAATTATCAGACGTAAGAACTCAAATAATTACTTACATAATGGGAAAATAAGATCATTTGTTCCGGTGTAATATTTCATAATGTGCTAATTAGGGGAAATCTACACTTGCCCTACGCGAGATTTGCACTCACAAATCACATTATCCCTGGGGCGATACATACCATTGGACCTTATACGTCTTGGCGGAGTAGCGCAATTGCAGCCTCTAACCTCGATATTGTCCTCTTTGAAGGAAACAACTTATGCTTTATCCCGCAGACAGCCCCCCTCAAGGTTTTAACACGGGTTGCATAACATTGGACCTTACACGCCTTGACAGAGTAGCATAGCGATAGCCTCTAACCACGATGTTGTCCTCCTCCTAGGAAACAACTCATGTCCTATCCTGCAGACAGCCTCCCTCAAGGTTTTAACACGTGTCACATGACATTGTACCTTACCTTCGTCCGGGTCTTCTTGGGTTCCCACTTTTAGGTCTACTCCCTAGGCATGTTCACTTAGTAAGCACTTATCTTAGCCACTTTTAATTAAACTAAGTCATTTTTATTATTCAAACTCCTGTGAGAAGCAATAAGCCCTTTTTCCTACCTTCAAATAGGCCATGAGCCTTTTCATTTCAACAATTTGTTTTGCAAAACCATATTCGCGCATATTAATCCAAAGTAAATTTCCATAACCATATTATCGGTTATAATCCTTTACCTTAAAAATTGGTAAGTCATTTAAGATCATTTCGAGTTCAGTAACTCAAATCTTACTCTTTAAACAACTTATTAATATAATTAAATAGTAATTTAATTTAGCAAGTAAATGTTTTAGTCATTTCCAAATTTAGTTCAAGCTTTCATAAATAAAAGGAGAAATTTAAAACAAGTTTATGTCGTTAAAGAAGTACCTTACCCAATTCAAGTTCTCATTTCAATGATTTAGTTAGTCAAACCCTTCAGTTAAACCATTCAACTGAATTGTACTGCAATTTAAAAATCATCTGCTTCAGGTACTTTCAGCAAAATCAATCTACAACTAATTTTAGTTTTAGTAATTCAGCAGAATTGGCTTATAATCTACTTTCAATCTCGGTAATTCAGCAGAATCAACTTATAGTTGTACTCTTGGGCTCAATTCGCAATATTGTAAACACTTCAATATCTCGGGCTCCCTCCTCAAAACACTTCCCACAAAAGGCATCAATTTCTCTCAGTGGTTCACCTCAAATTCACCAACTGTTTGATTCAGTTTCAAATCAATATCCTCATCAACCCAATTCTCATGATCAACAAATCTAGTATTACCGACTGACATATACCGATAATTACAACACATACTTAAAATCAAAATATAATTACAGTATAAACAGATTCGAAAATTAACCATAAAAAAATTTGAATCGCTCATCGTCATCCAATCCTTATAATCGAACCACTTGAAGGCAACCAAATTGACAAGCAGCTACAACTCTAATGCACGATTAAAACCGGAACATAATCTAGTATAATCTAACTCAAATTCTACATTATGACACAATTTAATTCTATAAATAGACTCATGCATTCCGCTGAAACACATGGCCTTTAATATCTCCACAAGAGGTTCTACAATTTTGCAAACTTACTACCAATTTGAGTAGATTAAGAACATCCATCTCATTCTAAGCTTAAGGACCCAACTCCTGAGCTAATTTGGCAATCTCAGGCTAAGTCAAGTCCCGTTCCTCCACCCTCCGGGCCGGTGCTAGTGAATTCATACCCTGAGGTATGCTACTTTAGGTCTTCTCCTCTCTCAGTGCTGCCACGGTGGTCAATGTCAACTACATCCACCATCAGTGGCAGTGGCATGGTGGTGTTTAGTGGTTTCTCGTGTCTAGTGTTTGGCTCTCCCATCCCTCTGCACTGTGCTAGCCTAGCCTACCTTTTCACCGGTGATACCCAGTTAGAAAGTGACCCATCATCGCCGTCGTCAATCCCTGGCTGCAGTCCCGGTCCTCTTTCTCAGCCTCTCTCTCTGTACGGTGTGGATCATGGGGGCCAGGTTGAGAAAGCCCACCTTACTAGTGCTTTCCTATGAATAAGAAGGGGCTTTGGCCCCTTTTTGCTCCTTTTCTTTTTTTTTTCTTTTGACATCTGATATCTCTCAGCCCAAATTCGTACCTCTTAGCCTAAATTTAAATCGTAAATTCTAGCGCTCATCGATCTATTCGTTCCCGTTAATAGCGTCAGTCTAATATTCAACACTTGGGAATCTACTTGATTTAATCAATAATAATTCTTATAAATCCTTATTTAGACTATCGTAAAATATCAAGATTAATAATGATAATAATTCTCTTTTTAATAAAGTTATCACTTAAGCAAGCATGTTAGTAT
>NCQT01085737.1:0-14092 GCA_002740465.1 Stenocereus thurberi | reverse complement strand
GCAAAGCTTAAGAATGTGTTATATATATGTGTACAGATTCTATACTTTTGTATATACGTGATTCTGGAGGTCAAAATTTATATTTTAGCTAATGAGTATATGAGGTCCACAGATAAGATTTGTGGGGTAAATAAAGTACAATGGTTCTATGGATTGAATTCAAGGCACTTGACGTTCAGGCCTCATAGGTAATGCTAGTAAGAAATTAGGAGTGGTGATTCGAGTATATTTTGTATGGACTCTATAGGATTATTACTAGTGATTTTATAAGATTGAAATGTCCAATTCCATAAGATATTGCCAGGACACAACCCTAGGTAGAACACTAGAGGATTATAGAGTGATAAGATAAGAAGAGTATCTACATAAAGGTTGAAAACCCAGACGACTTTCTTTTAAGCATCTCAAACCAATGAAACTTTAGCTACAGGGGCCCTTGTATTAATCTAAAAGAGTCTATAGGGGTCGTTGGCCAACTAATGATAGAGCTTCCTTGTAAGATACCATTTCATAATTGCGTATCCTTGTTAGGAGCCCTTACATTAAGTTTTGTCCTCAAAACTTGCAAAGTGTTATCCTCGATAAGTAGGCCCCTTGGAGTTAACAAAAATTAGACAAAAGGTTTAAAAAGGAAAAAAAGGGGGAGAGAGAAAAGGGAGATTGAAAAGAGAAGATACTTAGACATTAGATTCATTTAAGAAACAAGTGTGATGGTTAACAACTTTAACCACACTCATTTTGCAAAAATGACAATTCAAATAGGTGAACAATAGGGTAAGGCTCAAAGATGTGTTATATGTGTGTAAAATGCTTTGCTTTTGTATATTATAAATTCTAAAGGTCATAATTTATATTCTACATAATGATTGGACAAGATTAATGGATATGATTTGTGGGACAAATAAAGTACAATAGTTCTATGGATTGAACTCGAGGTACTTGATGTGGAGGCCTCGTAGGTCATGTTAGTAAGGAATTCAGAGTAGTGATTTGAGTATATATTCCATGGGCTTTATAGGATTATTACTTGTGATTTTATAAGACTGAGATGTCCAATTCAATAAGGTATTGCCAAGACACAACCTAGGTACAACTCTAGAGGATTATGGGCTGATAAGATATTACAAGTTCTATATAAAGGTCGAAAACCCAGGTTACTTTCTTTTAAGCATCTCAAACTGATGAAACTTTAGCTACATTGTTCCTTGTATTGATCTGAAAGAGTCTATAGACCTTCCTTGTGAGATACCATTACATAATTGCGTATTCTTGTTGGGAGCCCTCGATCTCTTTGATTACAAATTTAATGTGCAATTCCTTTTGAATCATATTGACCCCTTTTACTTTGCAAAAATTGCCTGATCGCCTTAGAAATACCCATTTTCGGGCTTTTGCCCGGGCATGGTAGCGTCCTAACCCAATTTGAAATCATTGCATATCTTTCCCATCATCAAATTATGTCATGAGATGAATCTTTATGTGGGATTCCCATCACTTAGATGAGATATGCCGCTCTTGCTTTCACTAATTATCTTTGCTCAGTTTACGTTTTGCAATCATCCTTTTAATAATAACATTACCTCCTGCTCATAACCAACTTTAATTTTTATTATTTCATTTGTGCTACTATTCTTGAATCCTTTACATTTGAAAGGATGTCCCCCTTTTACATAAGTGAATTCACAGTAAGTATGTTGATAAGCAGAGTCTTCTGATCCTCAAGGATAAATTGACAACCGTTGTTAGTTCAGTTCGTACTAACCAATAGTTGTTTGAAGGTTGCAAGCCTACGGGTTCCTGGAAAGAGAAAACCTTGTGCTGATGTATAATATCATAGTTTGATTTTCAGTTGATACCTCCATACTAGTCTTTACAAATAACGATATTTGATATGCCCTTAAGCATTTGTTGACCATTAAAATCGCCCATTTTTTGCTGGTAGTCTAGCTTTCAAAATTAATATCAAATGTTCTTGTTCCCATGTAACTAATGTTTTGTAACTATTTGACTCTTACTGCCCTCCATTACACTTACAATTATTTTTTTTTTCTATCTACCTCATAGTACTATTTTCACTGCCCATCATTGCGTAATCTATCATCTATTCTTTACATCAAAATCATACGTTAGCAATAATCTAATTACTTCTAGTCATTAATTGACTACTCCCTTAGTGATCTTGAGTTGTTTATTAGCATCATCTCTTTGTTACTGCTTCTATTTGTGATCTTGAGCATTTGCTTAAAAGATTCTAACTGAACCTAAACCTTGCCAATTAGAATTTATCTTTCATATTAGTGCTCTTTCTTTTTAACATTTCTCGGCTTTATTTGATTTGCCTTATCTTTCAAATTTGGTTCTTTCCAATGTTATTTAAGTTTCCTTTTTTATTCCAAACCTCTAGAGTTTTGTGGATCCTAAAACTGATCTTGCCTTTTTTTGGGCATATTCACCATGTCTTTAAAACTTGTTACTAAAAATAGAATACTTTCATATTCAACTTTAGATGGTTTGTCGACATTATGATACTTTTGACTTTCATTCTCTTCTTCATTCTATTCAAAGTTTATTTGTACATAGATCATGCACCCCATTTATCAACAGTGATAAGCCCATATAGCTTGTTTTGAGTTAAGATGCAATTTAGCTCTAACTAGTGCAGGTGAATGTTGATTTTTGTAATAACACCATTTTTCTTGTGTCTAAATTCGACTTCTCATTAATGAACTCAACCCCTTCTATATTCAATGTTGTTGTCTTACCTAAACTTGCTTCAAATGAGCAGGGGCGTATTCCTATGAATTTATTTTATAATAAATCCATGTTATTCTACACTCTGCTTGTCCAAATCCGTTTGTCACGCTTATCGTGTTGATGGTGTCTAGAAGGCCACCTTATTGAAACTCAGTTGCTACTATTTTGTTTGCAACTCAACTACTAAACCCAAGTGTAACTGAACTACCTTTATCTTCTAACATTGTTCCAAATATTTTCTTCAAACCTATTTTTGATTGTTATCTATTATCGTATGTTACACATCTTCATTATTCTATTCCTTATAATCTCATTACTCTATCTATGATTTTGATATTTAACCACACCCTAGGTGGAAGATTACAGGAACAATCTACTCTTATTCCTTATAGGGACTAAATAGCCCTAATTCATTTCCATTTGTGCACTGGTCTAAACAACTTGATTTAGCAATGGGAATTTTTATTAGAAGTTATTAAGTAAGTGCATAATCTTTTCTTCCTATTTTGGATACTCTAATCTTTTCTTATTTTATAAACAAAACAATGTGATCCTATAATTCAAGCTTTTCAAATGCCCATCTTGATTGAGATAGGGTAGAGTACTCATCTTTTCCATTGATACGACTCGAGAGGTGCTGAACATCTGCAGGTTTCTCTTGTGATCCATAACTACAAACCATGATTCTTGTGGTCTTCTATTTTTTATTCTTGGTACACTCATGGCTATCTTTGTTCTAATCATCCCTTGCAAATCCCTCCTTTATCAATCATTTCAAATTTCATTGTTTATTTCTTTTTGTGGGTAATGACTCACTCAGGTACGAGTTTAATCATTCTTATCCTTGGACATGTTCATCGTTAATGTCGAATGCAGATCTAGCAAACCTTTAACTAATCTTGATGAGGGAAGGTTACATAAATAAGTTAAAGAAGCAAGATAGAATAAAAATACCCCTTTAATGCTAGCGCAAAAGGGACTATAGAATCAAGTTACCATATGACAATAAATCTCAGGACAGCCTATAAATCGTCCGTTAATGGGTAGTAATGCAATTAATAACACAAAATGAGGGCCTTTTGATTGGAGAAGAATCTTGAACGATGCCTAGTTGTATTAGTGTGAATTAGGTGAAGCATTGACTATAGAGTCGGAGTTAATCCAAGCAGCCACTAGGAGGCTAAGGAAGATGCAAGAGAGCATTAAGACTACCCAAAGCTGACAAAAGGGATATGTCGATAAAAAAAGAGACCATTTAGAATTCCGAGTAGGAGATAAAGTATTCCTTAGGATATCACCGTCAAGGGTGTTANGAAGTTCAATGTCAGGAAAAACTTGAGTTGTCGATATATCATGCCTTATGCAATCATTAAAAAGTTAAACATAGTGGCTTACAGATTGGATTTACCAGTAGAGCTCAAAGATGTGCACAACATTTTTCACATTTCACAGCACAAGAACCATATCCTAGACCTGAATCATGTCGTTGTGACGAAGCTTATAGAGGCTCCTAAAAACTTGGTTCACAAGAAGCATCATGTGAAAATAGTAGATTGTATAGTCAATAGCTTTGCAATAAGTGTATCCCTCTAGTTAAGGTTCTATAGGCTATCCACACCTCATCGGAAACCAAATTGAAGACTGACAAAGATAAGAAAAACAAATATCCTTAATTGTTCTTAGGTAAATCAAATATCTCCGTCAAGTTTACAAGTTTCGAGGACAAAACTTATTTTAAGGGGGAATATTGTAATAGCCCGAACCTAAATCCTATTAATTACTCCAACTAATATCAATTTGATTTGACTAAGGTGAGCACTGCATTTCAATTCACCATTCAAAACATTTATGCGATTGCAAGTTGCTTGTTGGCCTCGAAAATCCTTCAAAACTTATAATTAAATAAACATTATCCACTCATGAAAGTGGGTAAAAGTAATAGTTTTCATGGGATGTATATATGGAATTTGTTCACCTATTTATATGTCAATAAAGTGATAATGTGAATAAATGAAATATTAACAAAATAAAATTATGTGTTAATCGATATGAGTGAAACTTACAATTTGCTCCTAATTAATTCATGAGGTTACAAATTATAGCAAATATATATTCCAAATAGGAAGGAAAATTCTTTTACAAAAAAGGGAGAAAAACGGCTAAATATATGGGAAATGCCTAGATTAAAGGTCAGATTATATTAGAGTTAATAAAAAGTGAGCTAAATCCTTTTTTTCAATTATCTGCAGAAACAACTTCCCCCTTCTTTGTCTACTGCACGTGGCGCTCCTTCCCTTGCAGCTGGTAACCCCCTCCCCCTCAGCTCCCACGGCAGCATCTAGGACCATCGTCGAGCGCCGACCCTATTGCCCATTGTCGATACCTGCAGCCGCCCAACACTCCACCACCACCTCCCGCTTCTTATTGCCTTGCAATATTTGATGTTTGGGAGGCTGAAGCCCAAACTCTTTTCTACTAACTTTCATCATTCAATCCTTTAATTTTGTTAATAAGTATACTTTTTAAATCTAGTTAGCTAACTTGTGTGAATTTGTTGTAATTTGAGGATTTCAGTGAGCTGGTGTGATGGTTGTTGAAGGACGAATTAGGGATTGAACATGGGTTATGGCTTGTCCTCTTGTAATAGATTAAATGAAATGTGAAGGGGTTTTTGATAGTGTTGAATAAAATTAAAGGTTTATTTTGGGTTGATGTTGGATATTTCCATGAAAGGTTCAGAGAGACGTTTGAGGTTGAAAATGGAGGAAGGAGGGGGAAAAAACCTATTTTTTTGGTGATTTTGAAACCAATTAATTCAACATGAAGTTTCAAGTTTAATTTTGGGTTGGTGCTAGATAGTGTTGATGGTTAATTGTGTGCTTTTGAAACTCAAATATAGGAATAGAGATTGATTCGCACTTGAGTGATTGAGAATGACATATGTTCTTGTGACCCAAAGCACATAAATAGAAATCACAGTCCATGTGAGACGTCAAAAGTAAATACTTTCTGATTTAGGACCGAAAGCATGTACTTGACAATAAAAGTAAGTTTAGAACTGCAAACCAAACTCGATTAATCCACACCTCTTTTTTAAATAAATCATTACAACTAATAATAGTATCATATCTTATAATAATCAAAATAACAATAATAATAATACCAATGATAGGAATAATGGCAACAATAATAATAACCATAATACTAATGATGATAATAACATGAATATTGCTAACAATAAAGATAACAATATTAAGACCTACAATAGCAATAATGACATCAATACCATTAAGGATAATGATAACAACAATGGTTAAAAGGGGGCATAATATGACTGGGAACTAAAATCGATTTATGTATTTAACTTAATCGTGGTGAGTACATTGATAATTAGGAAAAGTGGCAAGTAATTATATAGGAAGGCTATAATTAATAAAAATTATTTAAAACTCTACTAACCATAAAAATATATATACTTGGAGCAAAAATGAGGGCATTTGCACTATTATCAACCCATACACAAATACCTTATAAGAGGGAGGGAAATTTCAAAACTCTTGGTGCATTTATTGCTTGTACTCTATGAGAATTCGCATGTTTCTCAAAATTGTATAAATTTCATGCAATATTCATGCAATGAATCGGTTAGAAAAAAGGAATCAGTCTCAAATTTTTATATATAAATAAGTGCCTCCATTAGTTATCAAGCATCTTAGCTTAAGCCCATCAGTTCACCCACATAGCTCTAACTAAGGTTTCCCGATTGGCACGGGTTGGGTACACTATAGCAGTAATCACTTTAGACACCAATAGGGGTTCCATTAGTAGATAATAACTGGCAAAATAGCTTTGCTCATAGTCTCTCTGTCTTTCTCTCCCTCTCTCTCCCCCCTATTTTCGAACTAAAATGAATGGAAATGCGAGCACCAAATTGAGTGGTTCTGAAGGTTTATTTTACAGTATGGGGATAAACATACTAGGTTCAGCTCATTGTTCAAAATGTTTTTATATTTTCTATTTTAGGTAAGGAGTTCGTGAACAGTCCTCTCTCTAATAGCTTCGAAGGAAGCAAGAACTAGAGGAAACATCTCATGTCTTTTGATATTGATGCCATTGGATACTTACAATCACTGCGGATTATCAGGAAGATTTGATGGAGATTAGAAGCGCGCTTGGTAAGAGGTTTAGGACACAAAATATCAAGTTGTATTTTAGTTATAACAAGGTTAAAATGCAGGGTGAAGTAGACTTCTGCTATGACTTGAATTTTTTGGTCATGTTTGAACTTATATATATGAAAGTATTGCTACTTAATTCACTTTGTCCTTTTCAAAGTCTTGTCTAAGTTAGGACAGTGGTAACGGCTCCAACCATTAAAACTTTCGCTGCAATGATACTATGGTAATTAGTTTAAATTAATTAAACAATTAGGGGTTAGGGGAGTTATAGTTCTAGTATTAGAGCATAGGTTTAAGGGTCACTATGAGCTACTAGTTGAATGAGATGTTGACAATGAGTTTATACTTATGAGTGCATGATGCGGACCTCTAGGTATTAAGGCCAATGACATAGTTAGGTAATATCTTGATAGTCCGTCATCAACAAAGTAGAACAAGGAAGCATTTGACTGGCCTCCTATTAACATATGTATCTCAGGAAAGTTTACCAACTTCATAGCAATAATTATATGGAGTTTGGGGTTACCCATTTATGTTGTGAGGATGATTTCAGTTTATTGGTTTTATTGAGAACACATGGGCATAATTAATGTTCGGGTTTAGTGATTTTTAAGGCACAAAGTGAGAATGTCGTTCACAAATTCTTATGTGATTAAAGCAGCACCAAACTATATATATCTTTCTAGATAGGAGAAATGCATTATGACACAAAATCTTTGTGCTGAATCAATATGAAATAGACATTACAAGAGTGTATATTTATGAGGGCATCCTATACGACCATAAGTGATTTGCAACGATGATTTACTGTAGTGAATTATGTGACGGTGGTCCAATAGCTTATGGTATGGTACTTTGTATTATATGAGTTGTATGCCGTAAGATAAGGTTGTCAAGCAATGGGAGTGTCGTCATTAATTAGTTTCCATAATATCTGAACTTATGTATGCTACCATACGCTAGGTGTGAACAAGTTATTGTTCCTTAAAGCATGTTATATAAATATGTAGGTAACGAAGAGGTGGAGGATATTTGGATGTGGGTTGCAGGTTGACATTGCGACCTTGGGAAATTAACTCAGGTTATGTTGATAATAGGTACTAAAAATGTTGAAAATGTGTGAAGGAAACCTCTTCAGAGGTTACATAATGTGGTTGAGACTATATTATCTATACTTATTATGAGGCCAAAACAAACCCTAAAGGCACATTAAAATTACTAAAGGTGGAGTCCTAGGGCTAATATATCCATAAGATATTCTAAGGAAATGGTATAAATAATTCTTTATCTGATTCTAGTGGATTAGGTGGTAGGTGCGATTGGGTTGAGCTATCACCATTAGATTATTAAAAAAAATTCGGGTGTAGAAAATTTTATATTGTAGTGTGTGTGGTGATTTAATAAGCAGGCTCTTTAAGGTTGACAAGGATTAGACAAAAAGTTTTTTAAAAAAAGGAAAAAAAGTAGGAGAGAGAAAAGAGAGACTGAAAAGAGAAGGTACTTAGACATTGGATTCATTTAAGAAACAAGCATGGTGGTTACCAACTTAAAGCACACTCATTTTTCAAAAAAAAAAAAGACCATTCACATAGGTGGAACCATGTGGCAAGGCTTGAGGATGTGTTACATATATGTGTATAGATTCTTTAATTTTTTATATGAGTAGACAAGGTCCATAGATAAGATTTGTCGGATAAATAAAGTACAATGGTTATATGGATTGAATTCAAGGCACTTGGCGTTCAGGCCTCACACGTTATGCTAGTCCGGAATTGAGAGTGGTGATTTAAGTACATATTGCATGGACTCTGTAGGATTTTATTGGTGATTTTATAAGATTGAGATCTCCAATTCTAGCAGGTATTGCCAAGACACAACCTTAGGTACAACACTAGAGGATTATGGGGCGATAAGATATGAGGAAGATTTACATAAATTATATAAATGCAGGGAACTTTCTTCTGAGTGTATAAAACTGATGTAACTTTAGTTACATGCGTCCTATGTTTATCTAAAGGAGTCCATAGTGACCTTTGGTCAACTAATAACAGACCTTCCTTATAAGATACCATTAAATAATTATGTATCCTTGTTGGGAGCCTTTGATCTCTTTGATTCCAAATTTAACTCGCAATTCCTTTTGAATCATATTAAGCCCCCTTAGTCTACAAAAAATTTTTGATCACCTCAGAAATGCTTTGTTGCATATCTTTTTGTCATCAAATTATGTCATGACATCACTCTTTATGTGGGATTCCCATCACCAAGATGAGATATGCCCCTTTTACTTTCACTAATTATCTCTACTTTACTTACTTTTTGCAATCATCTTGTTAGGAATAACGTGACCTCCTATTTATAACTGATTTTGATTTTTGTTATTTTGATTATGCTACTATTCTTGAATCCATTCCATTTGAAAGAATATCCCCCTTTCATATAAGTGAATTCACATTAAGTATATTGATGAGCAAAGTTAGTCCATATTTGTAATGCTTTAAACACTTTTCTTAACCCACTCTATGGTTTTAAACAATTGAGGTTTTGTGGTAAAATATAGGATCACCTTTTTTCTTACATCATTTGTCAGCTTCCTTTTTGCGCTCTTGCCAGCCCTCCATCTAACTTTATAACCTAGACCTTTATTTTGCTCTCCTGATCCTCGAGAATAAATTAGGAATCATCGTTACTTCAATTCATGGTAACCAATAGCTGTTTAAAGGTTACAATCCTAGGGGTTCCTAAGAAGAGAAACCTTATGTAGATGGATAATTTCATAGTTTGATTTTGGATTGACACCTATGTACTTATCTTTACCAATAACGATATTCAATATGCCCGTAAACATTTGTCCACCACTTAAATCATTTGTTTGTTTACTGTTAATCTGGCTTTCAAATTAATACCAAATGTTTTTGTTCCTATGTAACTAATATTTGTAGCTATTTCACTCTTACTGCCCTCCATTTTTTAATTGTTTACATTTATAATTATTTTTTTTATTTACCTCAGTACAATTTTCGTTATCCATCATTTCATTAAATGCCATCTATTCTTTACATTAAAATCATGTCATCAATATTCTCATTCCTTCAAGTTATTTATTTACTACTCCCTTTGTAATCTTGATTTGTTAATTGACATCATCTATTTGCTATTGCATCTCTTCTTGATCCAGAACACTCGCTTAAAAGATCCAAACTTACACCTAAACCTTGCCAATTAGATTTTATCTTTTATATTAATTCTTTTTCTTTTTAACATTTATTGTATTTATTTGGTTTTCCTTATCCTTAAAATTTGCTTCTCTCTAATGTTAATTAATTTCTCCTTTTCATTCCAAACGTCCAGAGTTTTGTAGATCCTCAAGAATGCTTGAGCCTTTTTGCTAGCGTGTTCACCATGTCTTTGACACTTGTTACTAAATATAGAATATGTTCCTATTTGACTTTAAATGGTCATTCACATTCCAATACTTTTGACTTTCATCATCTCATTCATTCCGTTAAAAGTGTATTTCTACATATCTCATGTACCTCATTTATTCATAATAATAAACTTGTATAGCTTATTTTGTATTAAAGATGCGGTTCAGCTCTTACTAGTGAGGGTGAATGCTGATTTTTGTCATCACACTATTCTTCTTGTTTCTAAATTGCACTCCTCATAAACGAACTCGAATCTTCTTTATTCAATCATGTTGTCTTAACTGAACTTGATTCATATGAGTACGAGCGTATCCCTGTGAATTCATTTTATAATAAATCCAAGTTATTTTACTCTTAGCTTGTTCAAATCCATCTTATCACCTTTATATATATTGATGGTGTCTAGAAGGCCACCTTGTGGAAATTTAGTTGCTACTATTTTGTTTGTAACTCAACTAGTAAACCCAAGTGCAACTGAACCACCTCTCTCTTCTAACATGGTTCCAAGATTTTCTTTCAAACCTACTTTTTAATTGTTATCTATTATCGTATGTTACACATCTTGATTATTTCATTCCCTATAATGTTACTACTATATCTATGATTTTGGCAGTTAACCACACCCTAGGTGTAAAGATTATAGGAACAATCTACCTCTTATTCCTCTTAGGGCTCAAATACCAATTCGTTTCCATTTTTACACGGTCTAACTACCTTGATTTAGTAATGAAAATTCTTATATGAAGTTATTAAGTAAGTGAATAATCTTTTCTTCCTATTTTGGATACCCTAATCTTTTCTTGTTTTATGAAAAACACAATTGTGGTCCTATAATTCAAACATTCTAACTGCCTATCCTGATTGAGAGAGGGTAGAGTGCTCATCTTTGTCATTGATAGGACTCAAGCAGTGTCAAATATCTACTGGTTTGTCTTCTGAGCCATACATACAAACCATGATTCCTGTGGTCTTCTATGTCTTAATTCTTGATACACTCACAACTATCTTTGTTCTAGTAATCCCTTGAAAATCCCTCCTTTATCAATCATTTCAAATTTGTTGTTTATTTCTTTTTGTGGATGATGCCTCACTTGGGTACTAGTTTAATTATTCTTATCCTTGGACATCTTCACCTTTAACGTCGAATGTAGATCAAGCAAACCTTTGACTAGTTCTGATGAGGGATGGTTACATAAATAAGCAAGTTAAAGAAGCAAGATAGAATACAAATATCCCTTCAATGCTAGCCCAAAAGGGACTATAGAGTCAAGTAAAAAGAAGACATCAAATCTCAGGACATAGTTGATAAATTGTTCCTCAATGGGTAGTAATGCAATTAATAACACAAAATGAGGACCTCTTAATTGGAGAAGAATCTTGAACGATGCCTAGTTGTTTTAGTGTGAGTTAGGTGAAGAATTGACTATAGGGTCGGAGTTAATCCAAGCAGCCACTAAGAGGCTAAGGAAGATACAAGAGAGCATTAAAACTGCCCAAAGCAGACAAAAGGGCTATGTCGGTAAAAAAAAGAGACCATTAGAATTCCAAGTGGGTGATGAAGTATTCCTTAAGATATCACCGTCAAGAGTGTTAAGAAGTTTAATGTCAGCAAAAGCCTAAGTCGTTAGTACATCGTGCCTCATGAAATCATTGAAAAGTTAAGCCTACTGGTTTACAGATTGGATTTACTAGTAAAGGTAAAATATGTGTACAACGTTTTTCAGATTTTGCAGCGCAAGAAGTATGTCCCAGACCTAAATCATGTCATTGTGATAGAGCTTATAAAGGTTGCTGAAAACTTGGTTTACAAGAAGCATCATGTGCAAATAGTAGATTGTAGAGTTAAATAGTTTTCCAATATGGGTATCCCGCTAGTTAAAGTTCTATGGGCTAATCATGCCTCATCAAAAGCCACATCGGAGACTAAGAAAGATAAAAGAAACAAATATCCGCACGTGTTCTAACGTAAATTAGATATGTCCTTCAACTTTGCAAGTTTCAAGGATGAAACTTGTTTTAAAGGGGGAAGTTCGCAATAGCCCGAACCTAAATCCTACTAGTTACTTTTA
The DNA here is from genome assembly GCA_002740465.1 of Stenocereus thurberi. Classification (NCBI taxonomy): domain Eukaryota; kingdom Viridiplantae; phylum Streptophyta; class Magnoliopsida; order Caryophyllales; family Cactaceae; genus Stenocereus; species Stenocereus thurberi. The sequence continues at coordinate 1,663 of NCQT01085737.1, read as the reverse complement.
TGAAAAGTAAGCCAACTTGCGTCAATAAAGCAATAATGAGATGAAATGAAATACTAATGAAATATTCAAGATAGGAAGGGAAATTTCTTTCATAAAAAAGGAAAAAGCAGCTAAATATATCGGAGATACCTAGATTAAAGGTGAGATTATATTAGAATTAATAAAAGTGAGCTAAATCCTTTTTTATTTAATTATCCGCACATAGACCCTCCCCCCTTCTCTCTCTACCCCACTTGGCCTTCCTTTCCCTGTAGCCGATAACCCGATCGTTGAGCGCTGCTCCTCTTGCCCACCGTCGGTACTTGCAATCGCCCAATGCTCCACCACCACCTCCCACTTCTTATTGCCTTGCAATATTCGGCATTTGGAAAGCTAAACCCCAAAGTCTTTTTTGTTAACTTTAATCATTCAACCCTTTAATTTAGTTAATAACTATACTTTTCGGTCTAGTTAACTGCTAACTTGTGTGAATTTGTTGTGATTTGAGGATTTCAGTGAGTTTATATGGTGGTTGTTCCCGGAAGAATTAGGGATTGAACATTCCGATTTGGGACCAAAAGCATGTACTTGACAACAAAAATAAGCGTAGAACTGCAAACCAAACTCAGTTAATCCAAACATCTTTTTTAGATAAATCACTAAAACTAATAAGAGTATCACATCTAATAATAATCAAAATAACAATAATAATAATAATAGTAATAATAGTAATAACGGCTGCAATAATAATAACCATAATACTAACAATGATAATAACATGAGTATTGCTAACAATAAAGATAGCAATACTAAGACCTATAATAGAAATAACGGCATCAACACCATTAAGGATAATGATAACGAAAATGGCTAAAAAGGGGCGCAATATAAACAGGAACTAAAACTGATTTATGTATCTAACTTAATAATGGTGAGTACATTAACAACTAGGGAAAGTGCCAATGAATTATTTATGAAGATAACAATTAATAAAAAACTATTTGAAACTCTACTAACCATAAAAATATATATACTTGTAGTGGAAACGAGGGCATTTTCGCCATTATCAATCCATAAACTAATACCTCATAAGACGGAGGGAAAATTTGAAACTCCTAGTACGTTTATTGCTTGTACTCTATGAAAATTCACGTGTTTATCAAAATTGTATAAATTTTATGCAATATTCTTGCAATGAATCAGTTAGAAATAATGAATTAGTTTCAAATTTATATAAACAAGTGTCTTCATCAGTTATGAAGCATCTGGGCTTACACCCAACAGTTCACCTACACATCTTTAGCTAAGGCTTCCTGATCGGCCCAGGTTGGGTACAACTATCTCAATAATTGCTTCAGATGGCAACAGGGGTTGTTCTAGAAGATAATAACCAGCAAAGCAGCTTTGCTTATAGTTGCTCTCTCTCCCTCCAATTTTCAAACTAAATTGAATCGATATATGTGCGTAAAACTTAGTTGTTCTAAAGGTTTATTTTATTGCATGGGGATACACATACTAGGTTTGGCTCATTGTTCAAAATACTTTTTGCATTTTCTATTTTAGGTAAGGAGTCAGTGAACGGTCCTCTCTCTAACAAGCGTAGAGGAAGCAAGAACTAGGGGAAACGCTTCATGTCTTTTGCTATTGATTTCATTAGATGCTTACAGTCATGATGAACCTCTAT
>NCQT01085658.1:510-14987 GCA_002740465.1 Stenocereus thurberi | reverse complement strand
ATCTCCATGTACACGCATTGCTATGAATCGACATCTAAAGGTAGGGAAATTGGGCAGTGATATCTCATGGTCATATACGGTAGTCTCATTCTAAGGCAATGAGTTCAAGCTACTTTTTAGGATCAAAACTGTTAACCCGGAGACTTTCATAACACATTAAAGCAGTAAGGCATCACATAAGCGTCACGTGGCATGTAGCATAATCTTTAGCATAATGATATCGTATGTAGTAAGTAATTCGCAAGAGGGAAACATATGCGCTGACACTTCTGTATTCATACATCGACCTTAGCTGATTTTTAGGTCTTTCATTCATGGCAGCTCATAAAGAACATGTCAGAAGGGATTTAACTTAGTCAAGTTCATTCAAGGGCTTGAAGAAATCATATCACTCTGAGGTAAAATCAACTGATTAGAAAGCTACCACATCGTACTTAAAGTAGTAGAGACATTATATTACGTTACATTAACAATGAAGGGGCTTGGGGTAATACTCGAACTTACATTGACATCATGTATGGTGTACAACAGAGCACTAAGGATTAAGAACTATGAATAGCACAAACTAGCATAACATGTCGATAGGAACACCTTGAGGAGAGAATGCTACGGCCAGAATACATGAATGTGTGTTTCTATGGCCGCCTCATCATGTTTCAAATACGTGTGTGCCATTGTTCAGTTACAACATGGAACCAAGGAATTCATGAGATGTAAATGATGACTCTAAGGTCATACCATGCCACGAATCATGAGAGTTAAATTGTTTGTTAAATTGTTTGGATAGCTAGGTCACATGCCAAAACCAACTCAAGTCAAGCAAACACCAAGATATGCATTTACTAAGACAATCATTAACAAGACACTTGAATAATCGTGCATAATGAACGTGAGTGTCAATATATATGATAACATGACCCTAAGTGCTCTACTATGCTACTTTCTTACACATGAGATACATATTTCTATAGATGTGATTGATGTAAATTTAGGTCTATTGTCATCTAATCACGCATTACATACATCGAGTTCAACCACTCCAATTATACCACGAGAAACAGTACCGATGGGCTATACATAACGATTCAAGAGTCATGTCGTGTAACTAACTGCATAAATTCAAATGATTCTAACCAATACAATTACATGTTTGATCAAATTCAAGCCAAGCAATTGCCGAAACGCATTTTGTTAGCATTTGATCACAAACACATCAATAGCCCTATAGGTACGCGTTAAGGTCTTATGAGGTACATTTATCTCAAAGGTAATCATAGGAGTCTTACTGTAGGTCGCCTACATTAGTAGGGATTATTTACCATGTACAATTCCAAAGTCTGCTAGGTTCTTCCTTTCATCCCCATTCTAGGTGTGTTGGGGTTGATATAGCCAGGACACTATCATTCTTGTGTAAGGGAATGGTGTTCCATGCCCCGATGGGCATAATGCTTAGCCGACTAGTGAGTAATAGTGGTTACGTGTTGGAAGGGAAGGAAGGCTCTTTATGTAGGTGGCAGTCCAAGTTAAGGCCTCATCTAGGTATCAATGACACACATGTCAGGAAGGCTTTGAATAACACTAGAATATAATCAGCAACACTATCACAATCACCCATATTGATATGCGTGCATTCCAAGTTCTCGCTTAGTTAATTTAGTGCATGTAGAATTGCGTTTAAAAGGGGTATCATTTNNAAGGATCATTAGTCATAACAGTCAATCTCGAAATGTATGATACAAGGGCATGTACTTATGAGCCTAAACTCATTCATCATTACAAAACGGATGCAAGTCCTTCAATGTAATGTAAAAATGGAGCTTGACAGTCAAAAGGACATTAACATTTCTAAACCTTGAATTTCAAAAGTGAAAAATAGTTTATCTATTTTGAGCTTCTTCTCTGCCAACCTTTGAGTACGTCTGCTCACTCCATTATGGCGCCCAAGGAGCAAATTGTGCTTTAGGGGCAAAGACGAGCTTAGAAAAAGATTTTCAATCACTCGTGTCTAAATCAACGTCCTTTAACTATCGATCACGCTATCAGAGCGTATAAAGAAAACATTTACTAATCGAATCATCACTTAACTCACACAAGGATGTGCAGGTTAACTAGGTTCACATTCTAACACACGACTCACATACATTCGCTTAGCTCAACTGGATCACTTAAAAGTCAAACAATGAAGTCAATTAGCACGTTAGGAACATATTGTACTAATGAAGTACTTACAACGTCACTTGAAGGTATGGGGAGAGCTATTTGACTCCTATACTAATGCACAACTCGCCACTTTTACTCAATCGACCTTCTCGAACCATACATAACTAGTTAAGTGCAGCAACGATCATACAAAACTCTCATTTGCACACAAAGCACAACATACGTCACATTATCACAACGTGTTCCTAGGCGACTATATGAAATGCAAGACTCAGGCAGCGGCCTATGGTCGCAAGACCTTTGCTATGATACCATCAATTGTAACAACCCCAGCCCCTAGGGCTAGGAGCGCTATGTTTGCTTAACTTCTTACTTAAAATTCTGGGGCAAAACGGATAGAGCTTCCCCTAAAAACTGACCGTTTCCAAGCTTTAGCCTTACAATAAACCCCTACAAATCAACGGAAGCGTAAAACATTTAAAAGAAGCTCAATGGCTGCACGCCGGAGTTCATAACTCAACGAGTTACTCGCTCGGAGTATACCCAACAGAATAGTTCATTAATAAAGAAGAAATGAAAGATACAACTCAATGGTTCACACAATCGGAGTATTGGAGTTTACATCCCAAAACATAACTAACTTTGATCAAGAAGATATCTAACTAATTAGACGGTTGGCTCGTACGTTACATGAACTAGAATAATTGTTTATAAACTTTTACAAACTAAGAATACTTTACATGACTTCATTAAATACGTAAGTAAGCACACACGACACTTTGCAAGCGACAATAGACTCAATATTGACACAGCTAACTCAACTTCTTCCTATTACAAAGAAAACATGGGGGGAAAGGGGAAAGAGTTGTGGGATGAGCAACCACACGGACAGTGAGTTTTCCGACACCCCCTTAAAACCAAAACCGTTGAAGGCAATAATATGTTTAATAGTCACATATCACGTATTCATACGTTACTATTATATTAGGCATTCCTAAAACCCTTATGGAAGGATCACTAAACATAAACTTCATCTAACCACTCAAACTTATTTCTAGGTCTCTCAATGATTAAATTCCTTTACTAACAAGCAGTTGAGCACGTAAGCAAACATCGAGGGCTAAGTATCGGGATCTTTCTTTTTATAACATAATTTCTTAGCATTCTATTTAAACTATACATGAAACATCATTCATATGATGTGCACATATGGTTCTCTCTTTTCATAATCATACTTTTCTTGGCATTTCATTCATATGATGTACATAAAGTGCACACAAATTTCAAGTCTCATTCAAATCTCATTCATAGGTTATGCATGAAATATGGTCATAAGGCCTTCTTTTTCATGATCGTATCTTACTTAGCATCTCATTCATAAGTTATACTTCGAATGTGCACATAACGCTTTATTTTCATTAGCATACTTTACTTAGATCCCATTCATATGATATGCACAAGCATCTTTCTTTCTTTTTGTGAAAATACTTTACATAGCCTTACTTGAAATCTCATTCACGTTTCATTCATAAGAAAAGCACGAAACATGCACGAAAAACTTTTCTTTTTTTCTTGAAAACACTTTGCTTAGCCTATTGAGGCCCACAAAAACTTTTTTTCTTAGCCTCTTTGAGGCTCGTTTTCATTAAAGGAAATATCTTTCGTATTGGTCGCATAATGACCCTTATAACTTTTCACATTTCATTCGACTAGCCTCTTAACTGCCCTTGAAACTTTCTTTCTTCTGAAATACTTAAAATGGAAAAATGCCAACTGTTTTTCTTTGCTTATTAGGAAAATACATCTAGCATAAGATCATTATAGGGTGCTGATTGGGTGAGATCTATTCTCAACCCTATAGTGAGACCTAACGCTCCCGCTTAAGCTCTTACTTCTGGGACGGCTACATATAACATATCGGACCATTACCCTTGTTAGGGTCTTCTAGGGTCTCCTAGTACCAGGATTTATCCCTGAGGCTAACATCATTCATAACATATTGTCCGAAGCACTTTATCTTATTGAAAGCGTATAGGCCATAACGGCTAATAATTTTGCTGCCTCTCACAGCGAAATCCTTTTTTCACACATCGCACCTGCTTTTCAATCAAATTCTTTAGGGATTCCCCCATTCAAGCGAGTTCACTCCCAAAATAAGTTCATGTAGCTAAAATAGGCCATTGATTGCTAATAGTCATAGCTAATATTATTTTGAAACACGAGAAACATTCTTTTTCAAAATAACACCTTCACACGCATAATACATCATAATAACATAAAAGGGGAGGGATTTGCACATAATACATTCAAGCACTTCATAATCATTTAAACAACACAATGAGCCACATATGGCCTCGCAATCCACACGATTACAGTAATCACAACCCAGACTACCTCCTCACAAGTAGAGTACCGCAAAGAATCTCGAACTACTCGTAGTTCTACCTCAAACCGTCCAACTACCATCTCGGTGTCAATTTCACAATTTAGTATCCTAATCATCATGACATACTGAAAAGCGATATGTAAACTTACGTAACATACCAATGCTCACTTACCAAACAAACAAATAATAATTGGCCGTGGGCTGCAACCAATGGCTATAACCATACATACATATATATATAGACATTCATACGGCCTTAACTTGAAACGGACATTTAGTAAGCTAAGTTAAACTAACTAAGCAAGAAACATGATTACATTCATGTATTGCAATTAAAGGGCGTAAACATGCTCAGTTCATCATTCAAATGCTATTTCTAAAGCTATTTCATAAGCATAATTCACTAAATAGACATGTATCAATTTGAGTTGTTCATTCATTGTTTCAAAGTTATATTTTAAGCCTAATTAAGCTATTTAAGCATAATACAATTCTAAACGTTCGTTTATTGTATAAAAGTCATTAGTCGAACCTAAACAAGCGACTTAAACATGATACGATTCAAGATATTTGTCTATTATATGGAAGTTACTATTCGAACCTATTTAAGTCATTTAAGCGTAATACGATTCTAGGCCTTCAGTTATCATATGGATGTTGCTATTGGAAGCTAATTAGGTCATTTACACATAATACGATTCTAGGCATTCATTTATCATATCAATGTTACTATTTGAAGCTAATTAGGTCATTTAAATGTAATACGATTCTAGGCATTTATTTATCATATCGATGTTACTATTTGAACATAATTAAGTCATTTAAACATAATATGATTCAAGGCATGGATTAATTACTATACGAGCATCGATTCAAAGCATTAACATGTTAATTCAAAGCTACTAATTAGGCATGAACCAACTCACTATTCAAGCATTGATTCTAAATGCTCATATAGCATTTCGAAGCTACTATTTAGGCATGAATTAACTAATTATACAAGTATCAATTCAAAACATTCTTAGGTCATTTCCAAGGTTGCTTTTAAATACAAGCCAAGCCACTTAGCATGCATCAAATATGGACATTCTTAATTCTTTTCGAAGTTGTTTTTAAGCATGAATTAGTTAACTTATCGGATATCATTTCGAAGAATTCGTATATTATTTCGAAGTTACTTCTAAGCATGTATTACCGAAACTAACATACATAGATTCAAAGCCACTTTCTAGTATTAGTCAACTAATCTAACATATAACGATTCGAAGTCATTTTCAGGCATAAATTAACTAAACTTAACATGCATCGTAACTTAAAGGTTAAAACCATTTCGAAACTACTAATACTTAGGAGGTGAGAAACACCCACCTGGACTCAAAGCTAAAGGCTCGAATCCAAGGCTGTTGGCTCGACTTTAGGGCTTGAACAACTCCAATTCCATGGCTCTTGCTCATTAATGAACGAACAGACCCATACTATGCCTAAACCAGTGCATTTCGAACCCTAAATTCGCTTAAAACCTCACTCACTGACTTGAACTCATGGTGGGTTCTTAAGGCCCCGAATTACTCCCAGTTTATAGAGGATTTGAAGCAACTAGAAGCTAGGTTGCTTAACAAGCTTGGGCTCGTGTCTGGGGGGTCGAATCACAGCCCCCATTCAACCGAAACATGGCCTATATCCTTCGAATTTGTACTAGATTTGCAGCATAGGGTTTGACTGAGGCTAAGGGAGTTGATTATGGAGGTTTTCGAGCTGGTGGTGGCCAAAAACTTGGAGGAATTCCGGTGCTTTGAGTCGTAAGCATGGAGGAGAAGATGAAGAACGTGAAATGCAGAGAGGAGAGAGAGAGAGGAATGTCTGATAATGAGGAAGGGTCGCATGAAGAGGAAAGAGAAAGGAGGTCATGCGTAAGTTTACTAAAATACGCCTCCTTTTCTCTTTCTTGATGTTTTTATTTATTCCAAGCTGCGTAGGAATCGATATTGCTAGCTTAGTTCGCGTCCCAAACTCTAAATTCAATAATCGATAACCTGACCATTCATCGATTATTCGCTCCCAAACATGTCAAGGTTCGATTCATTAAACATCGAACTACTTCTAAGGTTGACAACCTAATTGTCTTCGAAAAATGATTAAATTAAACTATCGGTACAGTTTAGAGACACAAATAGCACGAATTAACTTTAAAATCAATAATAGCAATAATAATTCTTTTTAATAAAATTATCGTTCACATAAGCGCATCAGTTATAATTTAACTCGTATAGTTAATAAAATACAATTTTTATAGCGTAGAAGGTAAGGCAGCCACATTATCGCAAATAAAGAAGGCGGGCCTTACATTTTGCCTATGCCTCTTGCCAAATGAAGCCATATGAGGAAAATTACCCAACACATGACCTAGAATTGGCTGCAGTTATATTTGCATTGAAGATTCAGAGATATTACCTCTATGGAGTAAGATGTGAGATATACACTGATCATAAGAGCCCGAAATACATCTTTACTCGGAAAGAGTTAAACATGAGACAAAGAAGATGGTTAGAGCTTCTAAAGGATTATGATATAGAGGTCAAATACCATCCGAGTAAAAGCAAATGTGTTGGCCAATGCTTTGAGTAGAAAATCCACTAGTTTTGTAGCTTCCCTACTTATTCAGGAGAAGAAACTTCTAAGGGAACTTGATACCCTTCCGATAGAGGTGGTGCTACCGGGGAATCCAAACTACCTAGTAGCACTCCAGGTTACCTCTCCACTATAAGAACAAATCAAGTATCACCAGAAGGTAATGTAAGGCCCGCGTACTTTACTTTCCGTCGAGTTCGTGATGCCTTTTACATTATAAAAACCGTATTTTATTAGCGATATGAGCTAAAATTATTTTCTAAGTGCCTATGTGAGCGTTGATTTTATTAAAAAGAATAGTTTTGTCGCCAGTAATAATGTTATTGTTATTAGTTTTGAAAATCTTTCGATACTTTTAATTAGCATTATTAACGGTTATTAACGAGTACTAAATCGATTAGGAATCCGAATACGATTAGGTTGTCAACCTTAGAAGTAGTTCGATATTATTAAATCGAACCTAGGTAGATTTGGGAATGAATAGTTGATGAAGGATCATTTTATCGATTTGTGTTTAGAATTCGGGTTACGAATTAATCTAGCGGTATCGATTATAAACTAGTTTGGGACAAAATAGTATTAAAGGGAGGGGCACTTTGGTTATTTCGCGCACACCCCTCCCTCTTCTTTTCCTTGGGCTGCCGTGAAACCCCCCCATGGCTGCTCTTCTCTTCTCTGCTTCCCCATTTTCTTCCTCCTCCCCCCACCATGAACGCGGCCCAAAAGCTCAAAATTTCAGAGGATTTTCACCACTTTTAGCCACGAAATTCCTCCATTCGGCCTCCGCCATAAGCTAGTTCCTGTTTGGTGCGAAATTTGGGTCGAAATTCGAAGTCCTTGCCGCGACTGTGGATGGTTTAGAGCGCCGAATTGAAGTTCGAACGCGTGCCCAGGTATGATCATGTAATTCCACTCTTAGTTGCTTCAATTTCCTATAAATTAGAGCAGAAATCGTTGCTTTGAAACCCCAATTCAACCTCAATTCAGTAAGTGAGCATCTGGGTCGAATTTAGGGTTTGTTGGCGCGAATTAGGCACGATTTGGGTCTGGTTCGAGCGTGGGTGAGCAAGACCGAAGGTTTGGAGTTATTCGAACATCAAAAGTTGACCCAACAGCCTTGGATTCAAATGTGTAGCTTGAAATCGAGGTGAGGGTTCCGTTCCTCCTAAATTACTAATAATTTCAACGTTTTTGTCGCAATTAGCTAGAATACGTTGAAGTTGAGCGTGGAAATCATGTTTGGTGAATTACTATTCATATTGACAATTTATAAGTTCGGAATTGATTTGGGTTAAATGCATGTCGGATTGATGCTGAATTTTAATAACCTGGCAGATTGAGAAATGCTTAACAAAGGGATGTTGTTAGAGCGTGATTAATTTATCAGTTTATTAGTTAAATTATGCTTGAAGCCCAAGGATGCTAGTCGAGTGATTGAAATAATTATGGAATGAACTAAATAATGTTTAAAAGGTCATGGCTAAATCAGTTTGGGTGCGTCTACAGTTTATTTGTAGGAGTTGTAACGAAATATTATGCCTATGATCAATGGTTTGCGAACTGGAAAGTAAATGTCGCTTGAAGACTCTAGTTGTATCAGTTTAGTGTACACTAAAATTCTAAGTTGACTATTAAGCATGAATGTCATACTTATTTATGATCATTCTATGTATTATTGGTTTGTACATGTCAATATTGAACCGAGCTTGATAGTTAGATGGTTTGAGGTGGAACTATTGAGTGGTTTGAGGCTCTTGTGGTCGGTGCTGTCTAAGGAGGGAGGTAGGGTTGTGAATTGCCACAATCGTGTGGATTGCGAGGCCATGTGTGGCTTAATGAATGGTGATATGAAGTGTATGAATGTGCTATGTGTGAACCCCTTTTCCCTCAATATGCTAAGTGACATTAAGTGAATAGTTTTCGAAATGCAGACATGTTTAAGAAAGATTGTTAAATGCATGTTTTCATGATTTCGAATGCTTCTAAGTACTTACTAATTGTCTGGTAGTTTATGAAAATGTTTGTAGCCTATAAGAAATCCTAAATCGTCGAACTACTCAGTTAGTGACTCGACTGAATAGTCAATAGGTTTAGGAAGTTTAAAAGTGAACTAAAAGTGGATTTGAACATGCTTAACCTTTGGTTTGTATACGACTTCGCCTTAAGTTTAAAAGGATTTAAACGATCCGAAGAAGAGCACCTTAATGTGCCAATTATGAAGCTTAGCTTATTTGCATGCATTTTGCTTACTTAAGTCTCTATTGGGTTTTGATCTACGATTTAGCAAACGTATTACGTTTGAAAGAAGCTTTTAAGCTAAAAAGTGAAGTCATTTTTATGACTTAGCAATCGTTTTACATTTATAAGAAGCCTTTTAGTTAGAAACGAAGTCGTTTTTGTGATTTAGCAACCCTATTACGCTTATATAAAGCTTTCAAGTTAGAAACAAAGTTGTTTTATGATTCGACAACCTTATTACGTTTATCAAAAGCCTTTTAGTTAAAAACAAAGTTGTTTTACGATTTGGTAAACTTATTACGTTTATACGAAGCATTCAAGTTAGAAACAAAGTTATTTTACGATTTAGTAAATGTGTTAAGTTTATAAGAAACTTTTAAATTTAAAGTGAAGTCGTTTTAAGTATTAACTAACTTATTGCCTTTATAAGAAGCTTTTAAGTCTAAAAGGAAGTCGCTTTACGAGTTAATAAATCTATTACGTTTATACGTAACTATTAAGTTAGAAATGAAGTCATTTTACAAACTAGCAAACGTTTTACGTCTATAAGAAGTTTCTAAAGTTAAAAACGAAGTCATTTTGCAAGTTAGTAGCCGTGTTACATCTATACGAAGCTTTTAAGTTAAAAACGAAGTCGTTTTACGATTTAGCAAACCTAATACGTTTATACGAAGCTTTTGAGCTAGAAACGGAGTCGTTTTACAATTTAGCCAACTTATTATGCTTGTACGAGGCATTCAAGTTAGAAACAAAGTCCTTTTATGATTTAGTAAATGTATTATGTTTATAAGAAGCCTTTAAGTTTAAAGCAAAGGTGGTTTACATATTTACAAGCTTGTTACACTTTTAAGAAGCTTTTAAGTTTAACAGGGTGTTGATTTACATGTTAATAAACTTACGACGTTGATAAGAAGCTTTTAAGTTATTTACGAAGTTGGTTTACATGTTAGCAAACTTATTACGATTCTGAAAAGCATTTAAGCTATTTACGAAGTCGATTTATGAATTGGCAAACTTATTTCATTTATAAGAAGTTTTAAGCCAAAAACGAGCAAACTACGAACATTCAAAAGGTTATGATCGTTTTATTTAAAAAGTAAGTTTTCAGCCAACTAAGCATTTGAAAAAGAGAAATGAAATACGATCTTAAAGGCCAAGAAAGTGCTCGGCAGTTAGCCAAAGGGTAGGAACTGGACTCAAGATATAAGTTATCTTGGTGTGAGCTATTCCTAGAAACTGGACGCAAAGATGGCGTGAGCTGTTTTCCCCTAAGATGAGTTAGGAACTGGACTCAAGATATGAGTTATCTTGGTGTGAGCTATTCCTGGAAACTAGACGCAAAAATGTCGTGAGCTATTTCCCCCTAAAGAAAAGTTAGGAACTGGACTCAAGATATAAATTATCTTAGTGTGAGCTGTTCCTAAGAACTGGACTCAAGATATTATTTATCTTGGTGTGAGCTGTTCCCCAGATAAGTTATGATGTGTGACGCGTAAGAAAACCTTGAAAGGGACTGGACTCGGGATATGATTATCCTGGTGTGAGCTATTGCCCCATAGAGGACAGTATCAAGGTTAGAATTGCTCTACTAAGACGCGTTTTAGCCAAAAGTTAAGTACGTATATCCCAGGGATAACGTAGATTAAGAGTGACGATTTCAGTTAAGGGCGGTGTTGACCTCCCTAGCCAGCACAGTAAGATCTTTTTAAAGGAGATCTAACTTTTTGCCATTCTAAACAGTTCAGGAAAGAAAAGAAGTTCTTTTAAAGTAACACGAGCGCCAAGAGACCAAGTAAAGTGTTCTTGAGAAAAGAAGAAAGCTTTCAAATGTACGAAACCTGCATATCTTTTATGAATATGTTCTAAATATAGTTTAAATGAAGTTTCAAATGAAGTATAGCTGCATCCTAGTAATGCATCATACATGTAAGCTTTTCAAGGTGCTTATCTTATGAAAGAATGTTCTTGCAAAGTCTTTCTTACCAATTTGGGTGTTTCAAGAGCTCTTAGAAAGAGTTATAAGCATTAAAGGAGCTAGCATGATTTATAAACTGTTATTTGAATATAACGAAAGTCACTGTGTTTTCACAAGTGTGTTTGAAAGCATCATATTCATCCTTGTGCTACTTCATTATCTGAATGCTTATTAGAAAGGAAGATTGGTCATTGAGGACCTAGGAATGAGTTGAGGGATTAGAATGAATTTTTAGGAGTTTCCTCGGGGATTTTGATTGCCTAATATGATAGTAATAGTATGAACGTGTGATATGTGGCTATTATTAGCATTATTGCCTGCAACTGTTTTGGGTTTTAGGGAGTAGGGGAATTCTCACTGAGAGTGTGGTTGCTTATGCCATTACTTTTCCCCCCTTTTCCCTGGGCTTTTGTTATGGCAGGTGGAAGTCAAGCTACTTACGCGAGCTGGAGTCCACCCCTACTTGAAAAAGAGTCATGTATGTCATATGGAAATAGATTCATGTGTTTAACGAAGTGATGTAATGTATTCCTAGTTTGTAATTGTTGCAAACTAAGTTTTCTAGCTCAGATAATGCATATTGTTTATGAGTCGCTCTGTATAGCCGTGTGAGCCAACCATCTGTCTAGTTAGATGTCTTTATTCGGAATTAGCTATGTTTTGGGATGTAAACCCGTGTACTCCGGTTATGTACACCATTGACCTGTACCTTTTACTTTTCCTGTATTAAAGAACTATTCTGTTTGGTGTACTCTAAGCAGGTGGCTCGTTGAGTTATGGACTCCGGTGTATGGCCATTGAGTTTGTTTTAAATCTTATGCGCTTCTGTTGATTTGCAGGGGATTATTGTAAGGCTTTTAGCCTGGGAATGATCAGTTTTTAGGGAAAACTCTGTCCGTTTTATCCCAAGAATTAAGTAATACGTAAGAAAACGTAACGCTCCTGATCTAGGGGCTAGGGGGTGTTACATTGATGGTATCAGAGCAAAGGTCCTGCGACCATAGGCCGCGACCCGAGTCTTGCATTTCATATAGTCGTCTAGGAACACTTTGTGACTATATGACATATGCCCCTTGTATGTGGAAATGTGAGTTTTATGAGGATGTTAGTGAGTTTATCTAGTAAAGTGCGACTTAAGCTAGTGGAAATTAAGGATTAGGATGTTAGAAAGAGACCTCAAGGACTTCTTTGTTGATATTAGGTTATATCAAGGATTGGCTTTAAGCACTTTTTGTTTATTTTCCTTAAATTGTGAAGTCTTAGGATGATGGATCTCCCGTGACTCCCAAGTCATGCTAGAAGTGTTCAATGAAATAAGTGCAGTCGGTGCTGACCAAGCGTTATAGACTCACTAGTTTGTGTAATTATGCAAGTGTATTTCCTTTGGAAAAGATATGATATGTCGCGTATGACTATATGAAGGCTGAATGAAACTAGACTTGGGGCCATTCATAACAGCCGGTGCCATTTGCGAATCATTTCATTAACCAAGGAGGTTCATCCAAATTGAAATTAGAGCTAAGTGTTTCCTTGTGTAATTGTGTGATACATGCCTCTTCGACACGAACTCATACTAGAACCAACTACCATGGACATGATATGTCAATTTAATAAGCTTAAGCCTCCCAAGTTTAAAGGTGGAACCGACCCTATGGTATATGAGGAATGGCTTCAAAGAATGGAAAACTTATTTGAGATCATAGAGTGACCTGAGAGGTTCAAGGTGCACCTAGCCGCTTACCAATTTAAACAAGAGGCTGAATTCTGGTTGGAAACAGTGAAACCTAGGGTAGGTGAACCGGTGTTAACCTAGAATCAAATGAAAGCCTTAATGGACGCTCAATATGCCCTCGAGACGTAAGGAAGGTTAAAGAACGGGAGTTTTTATGCTTGAAACAAGGAGAAATAAGCGTGATGGAATATGCGGCGAAGTTCAATGAGCTGAGCTGATTTGCCCCAAATCAGGTGGCCACCGAAGAAATGAGAATGAACCACTTCGAACAAGGGTTAAAAGGAGAAATAAAGCAGATAATAGTAGGATACGCATATACCAACTTTCAAGAAATGTGCCAGAGGGATGTGAAGGTCACCCGCATCATAGATGAGACCAAGATTGAAAACAAAGAAAGAGGCCCAGCAAAGAGAGAAATTAGCCTTGGAAAACCCAATTCCTAAGGAAGAAGAAACTTTAAAAGGTCTGAATCTGAGATAAAATAGGATAAGGGAAAGCAAGCCGTCCAAGGGAAACCAATAGAAACCTATGGCCAGTGTGGCTGTCAGCACCCTGGCCCATGCAGAAGCTTTACGGACTCATGTTTTGAATGTGGTGATAGGGGTCATAAAGCCATTAATTGCCCAAGGGTCACATGGAATAGTCGGGGTCACACTCAGAGATCCGGAATGGGAATCAAGCCAGTGGTACAACGAGAGCGCCTAACCATTGGCACTTCCTCAGGAGACAGTAAAAGTAGCCAGATGCCACAAACTGGCAGTCAGATGCTTAGCTAGAAGGGAAAAGAAACTTGAGAACCTCCAAACACAAGGTAAAGTATTCTCTTGGTAACCAACTTTATGCTCCCATGCCATCATTCTAGTACTATTCGCCGCTTGTCATCCCTGAATTACAAATGAACTTGTTAGTAAACTTCATGAGATGCGTATGCAACATTTCGTGACTTCTTCCTTAAAACTATCGGCTATACTGATCATACTTCTTGAGACCGAGTTGTTCTAGCGTGAGGAAGAGCGCTCCTTGATGATTTGGGTCGAGTAGGAATCCAAGGATGGGATGTTATGATGAAGGCAGAATGAATAACTATGCGTAAGGTGACTTGAAATGTGAAAGACGTGCAGATGGAGTACACCCACTATGTCCTCCAGGTAAGCAATTTCGAGGACGAAATTCTTTTAGGGGCGAGAGTGTAAGGCCTGCGTACTTTATTTTCCATCGAGTTGTTCGTGATGCCTTTTATGTAATAAAAATCGTATTTTATTAGCGATATGAGCTAAAATTATTTTCTAAGTGCCTATGTGCGCATTGATTTTATTAAAAAGAATAGTTTTGTCACCAATAATAATATTATTGTTATT
>NCQT01085622.1:689-11237 GCA_002740465.1 Stenocereus thurberi | reverse complement strand
TGTTCTCTTGAACTTTTGTTTATATAGTATATATCCTAAACTTATCCAAATTTACTGTGTTATTATTCAGTAAAACTTATGTGAACTCATTGTAGTTAAAACGAACTTATCTATATTTATCTTAGAAAAGCAATTTTAAAAGAAAGGACTCTATACAATTTTGTACGTTTGTGTTCCTCCTAGCTTTTGCTGCTAAACCTTGCTACATTGCACCGCACCAAGTACATTACCTTGCCACACTGCCAAATTTAGTGAAAAATTACAAGAAATGTCGAGGCACTCAGACGAAAGATAATAAAAAGACATGAAATATAAGTAAGATTCTTAGTCTTCTGCGTGTGGTTTAGGGAATTACAACCTTATAAGGTTCTCTTTCAAGTGGTCCTATTCACCTAATTTCATGTTTCGATGGAAGCCCTTGTTTACTTGCATTATATTGGCATTAGTGATTGATCAATCGACTTGTCAACTCAATTACATTGATTCATTTGCATCATCACTCATTACAATGCCCTACTAAGCTAGGAACCACAAAAATTCTTGAATGGGTGGACATTTTTTAGTGGGAGTTTTCAAATTGGTCTCTAGAATATAATAGTAGGATTGTTTACGTAAGTGTCTTTATAATATAATAATAGGATTGCTTCCATAAGTGAAATAAGATTACTTACATTTGAATATCCTCAAATCACGTAAAAACCTGAATTGAGAGTTATTAAGTTCTTTTTCTCATTATTATTATTGTATTGCCAAGGATGTTTGTCTTTGAAATAGTCTCACAAAAAACTCAAATATATTATAATAAGAAGGAATATCGGGTTAACAGTTTTCTTCCCACTTAAATTCTTCTTTCTAAGTGAAAAATTTAAAAAAGATGGATATAAGAGGAGGTTAATTTGTCATCACGTATTGACTTCCAAATTGGCCAATTCAATCATATCTCAATTTGGCAAAAGGAATGTTTGGTTAGGCTTTTTAGCAAGTAATCTCTAGATCGAGTTATGTTAAAGTTGATGAGATTTATCCATCACAAATTTTTACGGAACTGTTGACAGAAAACATATCAAACTGATGGACTACTTTAATTGCAAAGAATCTGTCTTACAAATAAGTGGAATTATTTATATTATGATAAGAGAGAGAATGTATATCAATAAGGTCATGGTCTACTACACCCCCCCGCCCCCAAAAAAAGTCATAGTTCGGTATTTCTTTTCCCTTCTGTCTCAACAGCTAAAATAAATACAATAATAACACCACCTCCTCTCAGTATGGGTCCCATTTTCGCGGGGTCTGAAAACAGTTAAAATAGATGTCAAGTAAAATTTCATTCTCATCTCATTACATTATACTGATTTTTGTGACTCATTTACATTATACGGAAATAGATGAAATTAAATACTTCCAAGTCCCAAGAATGTAAAACTTACTAGCCACATACAACTACTTATTACATCGACTTAACATCGTCCACTTTATGGGGGCTCTACTAATTGTCAATTTTCTATGAATGGTTCGAAACTCTTAAGTCGCTATTTGACAAGTTATAGTTAAAATACCAAAATTACAATTTATTGCCACGAATATAGATCCTACCCATAAGAAACAAAAACTCCGGTGATAGTGAAAAATTTAACGCCAAAAAAAAAAAAATAATATTTGACTAGTTCTAGTTAAAATATCAAAAGTAAAATTTAAATTAAGCCCTATTATTTTCGTTGGTAAATTTCAATTTATCAACTTTAACCCACTTCAACTCATTTCATGAACTTCAATAAAAAATATTAACTTTAACCTATTTCAACCCACTATTTTAACCAACTTCTACTCATCATATAAAAAATACACCCACTTCAATAAAAAAATATCCACTTCAACCCACTTCAACTAACTTCATCTATTTTTCAACCCTATTTACTAGCAAAAAGAACAGACCCTTAATCAATCAAAAAGTCCATTCGTGGTGTGATTCCTCGGTACAAATGAAACTTCTTCCCCAAAAAAAAGGGAGAAAAGGAAGCCAAATGTTCTCAAGCCTAATAAAAAGTAAATGTGATGCTAACAAATTTCTAACAAGATATGCGCCATATATATTTGGATACTGAAAAATGTCTGAAGTGATTTATCTGTACATAAAACAAGTTAATTTGAGTGATTTGACATTCAGTTTTATGAACAAGATCCTAAACTTAAAATTTGTGAATGAAAAACATTAGCATTTCAAGAGTTGGCCCCCTTTATGAATGGGCTCCAGCTCAGGTTCGAACACCAAATGAAAAGAGCAAAAGGGATGCTGCGGGGCTTACTGATCTGAATTGTCCAAAGCCCAAGATCTCAAATTCTGATTGTGTTCCAAATACTTTGAGCGGGTTCTCAGGCCCAAAAGCAGCAGACCCTTAAGGCATGTCGCCACCATGAAACGGTTTGTCCCTCAGGTGACTGAAGGTGATTAAATGGAGTGTTTTTTGTCGAAGGATCCAGTTGAAATTAAATGGAGGAGGTAAACTATAATGCTGTTTGTAATTCAATTGTTAATATTAGAGTATAAATTTATTCCTGAATCTTTAATTATTAGTTTAAGCTTTTGGTTGAGTTGGTTCTTAAACATGATATCAGAGCCTTTCTGAGCGAGAGGTCTCGAGTTTGAATCTCAGCAGCTCCCATATTGGTTTATTGTGCAAGGGAGGGGGAGCCTTTGTAACATCCACACTTCAAGCCCAAAGGGCATTCACATGAGGGGTGTGTTAGAGTATAAACCTATTCCTGAGCTTTCAAACATTAGCTTAAGTTTTTGGTTGAGATGGTTCTTGGACAGTTAATTTTGAAATTCGGACATGTAAACCTATTCGTGGGCCTTTATTGCGATTGGCGAGGCCCACAAAATTAACTGAGAGAGCTTGCAGTCCCGAAAGAGATGTTGCATCGATTCTTCAAAGTTTTCACATAATGGACATGTGAAGCTATGTCCCATTCGTCTTAGTCGTCTACTTCGACCAACAGGTAGTGCATTGTGGTAGGCTTTCCACAGTAGTACTTTCCAACGGGTGGAGATGCAAAGCGCCCACAAAATTTTCCACAGTTTGATTCCTCGTTTATTGGCGGGGGGTGTTTGGTGGCTCATTAGCCATATGTAGCTAGACTTGGAGTTATATTGCCCATTGCTAGTTAGGGGCCAATATAGCCTATCATGGGATATCGATAGTCGAATATGTTGTGCAAGGATAAGTTGAGTTGTGTGATAGGGAAAAATAGATCTAACTTTCTCGATATTCCACCCTATTATGGATTTATTAAATAAATCTGAGACTGCCATATCTTTCCAAATGGTAGGATCTACCTAAGCTCGTACCCTGATTGTCTCATAGTTACACCACCTATCTTCGAGGATTTGAATTGTGTGACCGTTTCGAATATGCCATCTAAGCCCTCGGGTGAACTTAGAGGCAGCTCTAGTGAGGCCCTTACCTCTCCATGAAGCACAGCCTTCATTATTAGCGTAACATGCTGATTCAATTGGTGAATGGGTTCCATACTTACCAAGATAGAGCTGAGCGAGGAGTAGATGGGGTTTTGAGTGGATGCACCATGCTTGTCTCATTAGTAGGGCATAATTCCATATGACTAGATCACGTATTCCCAATCCTCCCCCTTCCCGAGGTTGTTGGCATTGCTCCTGCTTGGGCCAGTGTATGGATGGGTTGCCTGGAGAATCTGTCCAAAAGAAGTTCATTATCAAGGAGTTCAGTCTTTGTAATATACCAATCAGTACCTGATATATCGAGAGGGTGTGTTGGCATAAAGCTCCAACGACATTATTTATTAGTTGTAAGCAACCTGCCAGTGATAGAAGTTTGATTTTCCAGCCCTGCAGTTGCTTTTGAACTCTCAAGCAAATAGTTGAAATCGCTTCCCTTGGACTTCTGGAAGGTTACATAACTCCTAGATAGGTTCCAAAGGAGGTCGCTGTTTTCATGCTGAAGATATCCTGGAGCAGATGTCTATGTTCCTCTTTCGTATTAGGGGAAGTTATGATATATGATTTGGCGGTGTTGATTACTTCCCCTGATCCCAGGAAGAATTCCTATATGGTTCAATGCATGGTTTGACATTAGTTTGACTGGATAGATGCAAAGAAAACTGCATCATCTGCAAACAGAAGGTGATTAACTGGGGAGGTGTCTCTGGATATCTTAATGTCGAGGCATGTACGATTATCTTATTGCTTGGAGTAGTAAGTCAGACGACACATCCATGCATAAGATGAATTTGCATGGTGATAAGAGATCTCCTTAACGGATGCCTGACTTTGGTTTGAAGGGGGGGATGGCTTAACATTAATTAACACTGAGTAGGAGACGGTTGTGATGCATTCCATGATAAGGGATATCCATAGCTCAGGGAAACCCACCTGGCTTAAAACAGCCTCAATAAAGTCCCACTGCAAGTAGTCATATGCTTTGTTAAGATCTATTTTTATAGCAGCAACTGGTGGGCTAGTTCGTTTGCACTTGATATAGTGGAGGAGTTCATGGACCATCCATTAGACAACTATCTCCAATGAGTCGTCCTGGAATAAATGCATTCTGGTATGGCCCTATTAATGAAGTCATGACTTTCTTAAGACGATTAGCAATGCATTTTGAGATACCTTTGTAGATAACGTTGCAGAGGCTTACGGGACAAAACTGACTACATGATTCTGGGTTGGGACCTTTGGAATCAGGTGAATAAAGGTGTGATTTATCTGCTTGAGGATCCTTCCTGAATGAAGTGTTTCAAGGATCGCTGCCGTGATGTCTGATCCAATGATGTCCCAGAATGTGTGGTAAAAAAGGGTCAGGCTGCCATCAGGTCTAGGGGCCTTCCATGTGTTTATTCCAAAGAAGGCCGCTTTCACTTCTGTCTCTGAGAAAGGTTGGGATACCCATTGTATGTCATCCTGTGATAACCGCCTGTGAAACTTTGAGACTATGCCTCATACAAGCTGGTGCCGATGGGAGTCACTGGGTGCTTGAGGAGGACTACAGAGGTGCTGAAAGTACTGGACTGCATAGGAAGTCAGCTCCTCTTGATCTGTGATTCGGTGCCAGCATCTATTTTACAGCCCCTTATGTAGTTAATTGTGGCCTTTTCTTTGGCATAGCGGAAGAAGAACTTGGTCATATTATCCTCCAGTACATTCCACTGGATGTTGCTATGTTTTTTTCAATATATAGCTAGATCGTGGATGGCTTGTATGAGCTGGTCATTTGAGGCCAGATAATTGGAGATGGCAGAGGGCTGCATCCTATCAATAGTTATGTCGTTTAAACTGGCTTCAACCTGTACAGTTTCACCTATATTTTAAGTCTTTCTTTTTTTCGCTTCTGGCACCATTGCTTGCAAAAGTTTTTACTACGTTTGAGCTTGTGGACGAGTTGAAACATATGAGACCCCTGTATCGTGCATGGCCAAATGGTACGAATACCTTCCTGAATTTCGCTACGAAGTAGTGACCATGTGTAACGCTCCCAACCCTATGGCTAGGAGTGTTAGCGTTTTCTTTAGATCCTGGGACGAAACGGACAGAGTTTCTCCTGAAAACTGACCGTTTTCCAGGCTTAAAGCCTTACATTTAATTCCCCGCAATTAAACGCAATAATAAAATCAACTCAACGGCTACCCGCCGGAGTTCACAGCTCTACGGGCTACCCACCCGGAATATATCAACCAGCGCAATTCAATATTAAAATAATGGAAATATAAAAGTACAGCTCCACGGACCACACGTCCGAAGTATTGGGGTTACATCCCAAGTGTACACAACCTTAGCAAACCGATGATCGGCTCACATGGCCGTACGGAGCGACTCTAGGCACACGAGGGCTTAATTTTACATAACAATAAACCATACATCACAATACAACTAGCAGCTCACATGCAATCTTATAGCCTTTCTTCTAAGGCAGCAATGACTTCCTTTCAATTTACGCGGATCGACTTTTACCTGTTATTTCAGAAACCTGGGAAGGAAACAATAATAAATAGGAATGAGCGATTATTGCTCATAACCCCTTTTCCTAAAACAATACATTCAGTGCGATCATAACTTACAACAGCTGTTCGTAATTTCTTCCCCTTATGGAACTCACCGGTTGTACAGTATGTTTCAATCACAATGCAAGCCTTTGCACCGTCCGCTTGAATTTGAAAGTAGCTATACTTAATACTTACCATGCGACTTACATATGAACACATAAACGCAATGGAAATAGAGGGGGCTTGGCCCGTAAATGGCACTTGTTGGGATCTCCATTACGAGGATTACTGAAACCTTATATACATTGCTCAATACATTATTAAGGCTTATTTCGTACATGAAATTTATGTCATACATAGTCATTACACGTCATTGTAGATGCTGTCAAGTAATGAACTATATGAATGTAATAATAATATCAAAACTCACATCATGCTCAATGCGATGAAGTGACTACACGAATGATTTCACTACACTATACAGGAACGGGTCATAAAACATGAAACAATAATCATATGGTGAAACAGATACTATACCATGTGATTAGTACAAATCTCTACACGCTTATTAGCAGGACTGTAGAATGTATAAGCTTTAAATTCTCTACCTGTGAATAGAATTACAGAACTGTATCACAATTGGTGAACTATAACCATATGATAGGACTATACGTATGAAACGTTGATCTCTGAATCACCTGTGAGCTGGAAGAACTAGGAACTTTGAACCCTGAACTTTGAAACTTCTGCCTATCGGCAGAGTTATGAACTTTGGACTTTGAAACTCCTGCCTATTGGCATAACTATGAACTTTGAATGGAATAACTATGAACTTTGAATGGCATAACTATGAACTTTGAACTTTGACATTCCTGCCTACTGGTAGGAGTATGAAACATTGAACTATGAAGTCTCTGCCCACTGACAGAGCAATAAATACTGCACTTTGAAGCATTGAAGCTGAGGTTCCATGTATCTTTTAAAGGAAATACTGGGTTGGTTACGCTAAGAATCCAATTGATGCGATGTAACCAATGACGTGTCAAAGAAACAGACGACCGATAGAACATTTCGAAATGCTTAGAAATCAAATAATTAAGCACTCATAACTATATCATTCCTATGCAAGCACTATAAACAATGGATATACGCAATCGATGAACTATCTATATCGATAAACTTTCTATAGGCAATAATCGATAGCTTTATATAATTGATAAACTATATATAATTAATAAACTACATATAAATCAATAACTTTAGAGAATCAATAAATCACATTTACATTGATACGCCTTATATACTCGATGAACTTTCTCGATTCGATAGCGGTATATAATCATTAAACTTGCTATACTTGATAATCGTTATATAATCGATAAGCTAAACATATAAGTTCTGAACTTCATCTGATCGATAGACCACATTTACTCGCTGATTTCATACAATCGATGGATCGCTAAACTTTATATAAATCGAGAAACCTTTAAATTTCATATAAATCGATGCATCACTAAATTTCATATAAATCGATATCACTATCCTTTGTATAAACCGATAAATCACTAGATGTCATATAAATCAATAAAGCATTATAATTCATACAATCGACAGACTATACAAACATTCTCAATACACTTCATACAGTCGATGGATTACATATAAATCGGATTACATATAAATTAATAAATGTTATATGATCGAATAATCGATAACTTTATATAATCGATAAGCTATATGAAATCAATCAACTACATATAAATCGATAAACTTGAGATAATCCATAAACCACATATAAATCGATAAATTTCACACAATCGATATAATCAGTTCCAATTCAACCTAAACAAACTATGATCAATAAACTTTCATCGAATTAACAATAAATAGGAGGAAGAGGAAACCCACTTCGAATCCAAGCTAAGGGACCCGTTTTAGGGTTTGGTTCGAGTTGGCTCGGTGTGGGTTCGGTCCATCCTTTGCTCACCTTCTGCTGGTCTCCACCTCCCTTGCCAAACCGCCGCCGCCGGCGACCGTGGAGGAGCCTCGAGCCACTGCCGGCGACCTCCTCCTTGCTGAACCGTTCTCCCTCCCCTCCCCTGCGTCTGCCTTTGCTCTCTCTCTGACCCAACTGCGCGTCGATCGGGGTGGGGGCGGCCAGGCGTGCGTCGGCCGCCCTCATCGGTAGCCTGCCGGTGCTCGCCTCTCCTCCCTCTCCCTCTTTCTCTGGCATGTGTGTGGCAGGGTCGGGGGAACCCCCCCTTGCGACCCTTCTGCCGAGAGAAGGGGCTTCGGCCCCTTTAATTTTTTTTTCTTTTTCCTTTTTCTTTTGTTCTTGCTGCTACTGATAATAACACCAACTCACTGTACCTTAAATCAAATTTTCCAATCTCCAAACCTTAAACTGTAACCATTAATATAATCATCGGCTAATTATTCGCCTTTTGATTAGATTAAGATTCGATTCAATAAATTGCAGGATGATTCCCAAGGTTCGATATTCTAGTCGTATTCGGGAACCTGCTCAATGAAATGCCCGATAATAATCCTTAATGCCCATAAAACTAATAATAATGAGAATACTAATATTCTTGTCAATAAAATCAGTACTCAGACAGACTTCACTGATATTAGTTCAATTTATAACGATGTAAATCGGCTTAACGAAAGAGATAAAGGAGGTAATTCTCAAAAATACTCAATTTTTGTTTTTAATTTTGTTATTGTGTAAATAATTATGTTTATTTTACTGATTTTAGTTAGATTTGTATTAAATAATTGATTAACTTACTGAATTATTCATGATTCATGAATTGAAAAATGAAGATTTTAATTTAATTGTCTTCTTAGTTGAATATTTAAAATTTGGCTAATTTTGTTTGTAATTACTTCCTTATTTATGTTTACTTTACTAATTTTTATTGAATTTGTGTTGAACAAGTGGTTAATTTAGAGATTTAATCATCAATTAAAAAATTAGATTTTGCTTTTCTTGATTGAGAATTTAGAAATTAGAATTGGGGTAATTTGTTGGTTGTTGTTTGTTTATTTGTGTTAAATTTATTGACTTTAGGTAAATTTGTATTTGTTTATGATAAACACAAATTACCCCAATTCTAATTCCTAAATTCTCAATCAAGAAAGACTAAACCTAATTTTGTAAATAATTATGTAAATTATTTTGTAAATAATTGTGTTTATGATTTACTAAAAACCATGAACCTAAGTAAGAATTTGATTGTATTTTTCAATTTGAAATGGAGAAATTTTTCAACAAGATAGCTAGACGATCTGTTGGTTCAAGCTCCGCATCAGAAATATCAGATTAATTTTTAAATGATACTGTTGTTACTTATTTTGAGATTGATGTTTTTAAAAGTCTCTCGAACGATCATATCATGCTTTACTTTCAAAATATGAGATATCGTCGAGGATAACTTTCTTGAATGTAGTAACTATACGCTTTATTTTTAGAACTATTAAAGTTTATGTTATATATATTATTAATCTCACCTCTCTTTGATTTAAATCCTGGCTCCGCCCCTGGCAGTTAAGTGGCGAAAAATTGAAGGTCGAAGGAGACAACTGGCCTCATGACCTCAAATGCGAAAGGGCACTGGTTTTAAAAACAAAAACAACAAAAAAAAGTTGGGAAAAAAAAGGGGAAGGATGAGGTTTGAAACCACGAACTCAAGCACACCAAGCCAAGGCACTGACCGCTGAGCCATCGCAGGTTTCACGTGTATCTTCAACAAATATAATACATATACTTAACTTTAAATTTTTTAGTTTTCTGACACACATATATATTTTTTTTGAGAGGGGGTCGGGTGACCCCACTGACCCCCCCTTGGCTACGCCCCTGGCGAGCACCACCTCATCACGGGGTTCTTCTTCCAGGTTGGTCGGAGGTGGCATGTCGTCTTCATGGACGATATGCATGAGGCCATCTGGGGCAGGTTGCCCAGCTTGAGGCTCGCAGAGATATGGGTGGACTGCATCTTCCAAGAGGGTGTGTTCCATCTTTAATTTCTTGTTATCTGGTTGCTGGAAAAGACAGGTTGGGTGCTCATCACTCGATCGGTCCTTCCCTATTATGCTGTGAGGTGGGATATTGTGTCCGCGCCCAAAGTTCACGAGTATGGATTATAAGGAAAGGAATGATCATTATAATTGTTGGTGGGACCTTGAGTATGAAATGCTATCGGATGTTCATGCAAGGAATTACCAGGATAGCCTTAATGCGGCGGAGCCGAGTTGCTTGAACAAGGGGATGGGGGACGACCACCAGCCTGACGACTTGGGCCAGCATCAGCTCTTGGAAAAGTAGCAGAATGTCTGAAGTGGGAAGGAGGACGTGCTGCTGTACCGCCGTCACTCGAATCACTTGAAGTGTCTCCTTCCGAAGGACCTTCACCATACCCATAGACCGGAGCCGGGCCGTAGTCAGGGGAAGCGGGCTCTAACAGATCCACACGTGAGGTCAAGAAGTTTGGGGTGTTGGGGAAGGCTCGGATGCAATTAGAGAAG
>NCQT01085620.1:16264-26350 GCA_002740465.1 Stenocereus thurberi | reverse complement strand
TCATAATTATGCCAATGAGGTAAAAAATATTGACTATTAATGATTAGTTCAGTTCACAAGTATGGAAGTTCATATAGCTTAGTGCCTTGGAAGCTTATATTCATTAATTGATACATTTATCACTAAACATATATAGAAAATATAAAAAGCAAAAAGTAGCTTTGGGAAGAAGGATAATTGCTAAAGCAGTTTCACCAGCACTACATAAAGAAATGCAATTATGTATTACATATATTTTAATAGCCAAGCACAATATTAATTCATCCACAAAACTATGTATAAGTACATCAAGTAAAAGTAGCTTTGGGAAGAAGGATAATTGCTAAAGCAGTTTCACCAGCACTGCATAAAGAAATGCAATTATGTATTACATATATTTTAATAGCCAAACACAATATTAATTAATCTACAAAACTATGTATAAGTACATCAAGTTTTATATATATATATGTGTGTGTGTGTGTGTGTGTGTAACATTAGACATGTTATACATGTTGGGGAAAGGGATTCATATCAACTTTGTGGTATCGGATATATCAACGAGTCATGAACGACATCACTTTCCGTAAAACTTATTTGCTGTGTGCCACAAATAGTCTTCGGGATAAAACACTGATGGACAAATGTATATGTTCATGTTTTCTCGAGTTTGAACTATGGCAAAGTGATTCATAGGAATGTGGTTTTGTACACCTTATTCCCATCTTGTTATCACATCTATATGTATTTGTCTCTCTCCTTATTCATGACTTTTATAACATGCCAAAAGGCATTACAAAGGATAGGATAGACCAAAAGGTACCATGCCAAAAGACACCATAAAGGATAGGATAGGATAAGGAGGGTTAAACTTGAAGAGGTACCTTACTTATTCACCTTTTCACGAAATGGATTGGATAAGGAGGGTAAACTTGAAGAGGCACCATGCTTATATACCTTTTCGGATAAGCACTAGAAAATCTACCACTTCTATTTTATTCTTGAAAAATTCCAATAATTCCCCACCTTTTCCAAGATATAGCACAAACCCTCACTAGTCCAGCAAATACACAATCACAACCGAGAACACAAAGAGATTTATGCATCACGAAAGTACCTTGCGATTTGAACTTTTACTTAGTAGACATAATTTCAATTAGTCTGAATATAATAGTAGACAAGTCCTTGAACTATATATCCTTTTTGCTAATTGGATACATCTCACACATAAACCTCAAAATACACTTAGAATTTTGACACAATTTAGGGCCATGTGTCCATATCCTTAGTGACTGTACCAAGCCAAGCCTCATTTGGCTCTCGAAGTGACCACACTTCACACTCACATAGGTAGACTCTTTATACTCTTTCAAGTGCATGCCCCCGTATATTATGGCATACCAATTTTACCGTTGAAGAGTCTATTAAGAGTTTTCGCTCATCCTTTTCCTTACATACGGGTAATTTCAAGTACTTAAACTTTGGAATGGAAGATAAACATAATAGTACTTGCAACCATCCATATGATAAGCTCGACTGCGTAGAACTTAAGACTTGACATCTCACCAAGTGTGAGTTGGGTGCTTGTCATTGGTGATTAGATAACGGGCACTTACCCATCCCTATTACTAAGGTCACTAGATTAAAAACATATCATTCAATGACCTCAAATATATGATAGTCATGCTCAAATCCATTCGAACTAGTCAATACTTATATAACATTCAAGGTTAATAGATATATGCATATCATTTCATGACCTTGAATACATCATGATCACAATCAGATCTATCTAGACTAGTTAGTACTGTAGAACATTTTGAATTCTCAAGAAATTATACTCCTACCATTAATACGATTAGCCATCGTATTATAAGCCATGGGTAAAGTCACACTAAATAGCGTATGCACTTTTGAAATGGATTCATATAAATTTGAAATTTAATAAGACGTCCCTTTGTAAATCTCAATATTTGGGCCCACAAGATTTACAAAGTTGCTAATATTCATAACCATAACCTCTATCCAATTCTTATGGATTATTCATATGGCTATAATTTAATCCACAAAAATAATGCTCCTAAAACCAAAAAATTACCTCGGTTTTCATGGAAATTATCTTTTCAACTTATGCATACTTACAAAACCAAATATTTTGGTTTTCATGGAAATTACATTCAATTTCCAACTTATATATGATAAAAATATCATACCTATAACCATAATTTAATCCTATAAATTTGGATTCTTTACATGGTTATGCTTACAAATCAAAAATTTGACTTTTCATGGAAATCATATTCCCACACATAATTTTATAATCATGCACATATCCACACTGCACCTTTTAAATTGAGAATTTTCCTCCATAATCTATGCCAACCTCATAGATTATCTTACAAACTTACATCTGATTAAATTAGCATACTAACTTTGGCATACACGATATAATCATGATATCTAAAACACATACATATCCATGTACATTTCTTTGTAACCAACAAATACCAAATCACACTTTTAAGTTTTAGCCATGACTTTGTGTGACTTAATCTACAAAGGCAAACTTTAAACCCAAACTGAGGATAAAATAATATTCCTTAAATCAATTTGAAATATCACATAATAAGTGGCCACAAATACGCAGATTGCCATATTAAATAAACAGTTCCTGATAAGCATCAATATTACATAACAAAATACTCACTTTGATACTTAAATTTAATTTATAATCAGCATGGTCAAAATGATATTTCATCATACCATCACAAAATGTATTCAAACTGAAATTATTCACCCAAGTGTAAGTCTATTACACCTTATAATTCATCTCAATAACTTATACATGATCAAACAACCAAATTGATACTCACAATTTTGGACATGATCAAATCCGTGTATAAGACATATAACCAAAAGATATTGCAATTTTTGACTACCAATTTTCAACTTTCATTTGGCCTTTTAAGATCATGCATATGAATGCATGAGATCAACATTCTAAACATAATCAATCTTAACAACGGTAAGGGCATCAAAACTTTAGATAGACTACATGACAAAATATTGACCAACATTCATGTAGAAGTCTGATTAAGCGAAGGTGGCATATACCGGCATGCATGCATGTGCTATCCACTTTGCAAAATGCATTACAAAATATATTTGATTCAAATTTCTCATAATATTCCATGATAGTATCTTACAAACTTAAATGCACGCCATTGTCAAAATTTTACAGAAACACGAATTAGGCAATAAATACCGTTAAACAACTGCATGCATATAAATGAATACTGCTACCCATAAATTATAAGAAAAGTACTTATCTTAACTTCCACCATATGGACAACTTCAGATATGGCATGGTCTTTGCGTTACTACCATAAATACTGGATCATCCGAGATGGAGACTATGATCTTTTCTAAATTCAACACTTACAAACTTATCCCACTTCTGAAAAATTGGATGTCATCTCACGAATCGTTGTCACAAAAATAAGTCTTACAATTGTTGGGGAAAGGGATTCAGATCAACTTTGTGGTACCAGATATATCAACGAGTCGTGAACGACATCACTTTCCGTAAGACTTATTTGCTGTGTACTACAAATAGTTTTCGGGATAAAACGCTGATGGACAAATGTATATGTTCATGTTTTCTCGAGTTTGAACCATGGGAAAGTGATTCACAGGAATGTGTTTTTGCACACCTTATTCCCATCTTATTATCATATCCTATATGTGTTTGTCTCTCTCTTCATTCATGACTTTTATAACATGTCAAAAGGCACTATGTTAAAAGGCCCCACAAAGAATAGGATAGACCAAAAGGCACCATGCCAAAAGACACCATAAAGGATAAGATAGGATAAGGAAGGTTAAACTTGAAGAGGATACCTTACTTATTCACCTTTTCACGAAATGGATTGGATAAGGCGGGTAAACTTGAAGAGGTACTATGCTTATCCACTTTTTCGGATAAGCACTAGAAAATCTACCACTTTTATTTTATTCTTGGAAAATTCCAATAATATAAGATGTAGAATCTGTGATTAGTTTAGTGAAATTTGTAAGATTAATTACATGAATAACTTCACATAAATTTCATAGTTAGGTTGGTGGAATGAAATGCTTAAGTTTGAACATGTGATTAATGTTTCGAGATCATCCTCAATGTAATTAATGTTGTGTACGTATACATATTCATGTAAGTTACAAATTTTATCTCGAATCTGTGATTAGTTTAGTGAAATTTGCAAGATTAATTAATCCACCCAAACTAATTAATGTTACATTGAGGAAGATGTTGAAACAAATTAAAGCAATAACTTCACACAAATTTCACATTTTAACAAAAATATGAACGAACTATGAAATTTTAGCAATCTAATGCTAAAATTCTTAGAAATTAAAACTACCAGACGTGAGAGAAAATCACCGAATACCGGTGGTTTGAGCAGCGATGGCATGCAGCAGATGGGCAGCATCCAGCAGTGGTGCACAAGGCGGTAGTGTCTCGCGGGTGGTTGGGGACTTTCGGGTCTCTCTCTCTCTCTCTCTCTCTTTCAAAGTAACGAATGAAATGCATTAAAGAATCAGTTCTGGTTCAATAAATAAAGGCAACGACTAGACCTGTCAGTTTGGGCGGGCAGGTTAAATACGGGTCGAGTGTGCTTGGATTCGGATAAAATACGAATCGAGCGTATTCAGATTTGGGTAAAATGCGGATCGGGTGTATTTCGGGTTTGGGTAAAATGCGGGTGGGTGTATTTTCGTTTTACGGGTTTCGGATCAACCCAACGAGTTTAAAGCGCCTTTTCTGTGAGTTATTTTTTTTTTCAAAATCAAAAATTCTGCATATTTATGACTCAAAATGGTCAGTGTTTAATGAAAAAGGCATAATAATTGTAATTTCTCAAAAGAATATTAAAAATATTCAAACTTTTTATTATAATATATGAACATCTTGTATGGCTTGCAAACAATCAAGTCCCACTTGGTTTTGGGTAGATCGATCTGTAAATTGAAAGAAAGTCAATAGCAGGTGACCCATTTATGGGGCAGCTCGTCTAGAATATTTTAATGTGTTGTAGCAGTTTGACCGCTAATAATCCATTTAATACTTTGATATTTTTATTAACTAACCTACCGATGTTCAATCAGGTAAAACTTTATTAGTGGGTCGACCACAATATAGATACAGCTAGTCGTTTTCCTACCGCTAGCATCATAGTTCAAGACTAGTTAAAGCGAAGACCAAATAAAATTGAATAAAAGAAGTACAAGATATTATCTTCTTGTTATAACCTCAAACATTTAAATTATTAGAAATGAATTAATTTAAAAAATAATTAGACATATTTATTCAACTAAGTATAATGATACCACTTGCACATTTTTAATGCTTGTCTTCTTTTAAATTAACGTTTTTAAAAAAACTAGATAGTTATTTTATACAATTTTATACCCATTTTTAATGTTTTTTAATTCATAAGTTGTATACGATATTATTTTTAGAGAAGGGAGAAGAAAAAGTAAGGTTATTATTGCTTAATTTGTAAATAGATGCAATAGTTATAAAATATCTTTTTAGACGATAAAAATGAATAACCATTATTATTAAGAGGAGTAAATTAGAGAAAAATAAAAAACTAGGATATCATCTTCGGTCAAGCGGGCGGGTTCGGGTTCGGGTTCGGATTCGGGTCCGGTTTGACCCGCTAATTTGCCGATTTTTCGGGTTCGGTTTATTTCGGTTTCGGGTCGAGAAAATCATGTTCAAAACCCAAAATTTTCAGGCGGGTTCGGATTGGGTTTACGAGTCAGGTCAATTTTTATCAGGTCTAGCAGCGACGGACTGCCGACAGAAATTCCATTGCCACTTTGATTTTGAAATTTTTTTACTGTTTGGCAACGGATTATCCGTCGCAAACAGTATAAAAAATTTTCAAAATTAATGTAGTGACTGAAAGTTATAGCGATGGAATTTAGATTCCATCGCCAATTGTCACCCACTCTGATATATTTCAATTTCAAATTATACGTCGTCATTTCTGCCGCTATCTGATATTAATTTCTATCCGCTTTTTCATCATTATTTAGCACTTTTTTAGCAGTGATCCAGACAATGCAACCTATCCTTAGTCAACAAATGTTGATGATTAGCAACATCATATAATCCCCTCAACTTTGCTGGTGATATGATTAAATTATCCAGTTATAATACGGCACCAAATTTGCCAAAATACTGGAAAATAGAATATGAGCTGGAAAAATACCCCATTTGATTTGAATAAAAGATCAATTCCTTTCAGCCTTTTTAAGTTGTGAAATCATGAGAGGTGAATGCTCCTCCTTCTTCTTTGATTCACTGGTGAAGTCTAATCTATTGGATTGCTTTTAATCAGTGCATGTCGAAGATGAGGCCACTTGTCCCCCAAGAAAATTTCTTATGTGCTCTAGGAAGCATATACTTTTATTGTCTACGTATATATATTTTTTACGCATGTGTTATTATATATTAATTTTTTAATATATATTTACTGATGTGGCTATTGAGATTATGTGCCCCTAAAAGTATAATATACATATTGTAAAGATTGATCAACCGAACTGCTAAGACATGAAAATCAGTTAAAATCATTTTGTCCTTAATCGTGAATTGCCTCTTCTGTTTCTCAACAAAAAATGAAAACAATTACCTCTTCTCGTTTTTTTTGATCTTCGAAACACGAAAACCAATTAAGACAATTTTCCCCTTAATCTTGAATTACCTCGTCTAATATTTATCATTACCTTTCCCATGTCTTCAAAACATATATATCTGCATGCCTAATATCTACTCCAAATCAGTCATAAGATTTGAGTTTATATTTAAATTTTCAAATATTTGACCATACTCAAAAATTCAAACCTATTTCTAAGTTGAACAAGTAATCAGGCAATTGCATGGTTAATATCCAATCCACCTTAATCATAAGGTTTGAGGATATACATAATTTCAAATATTTGATCGTACTTAGATAATTTCAAACCTATTTCAAATTTGAACAAGTAATCAAGCAATTGACCAAAGTGGATATTTGCATACTTTCTTAAGGCACTTAGATTGAAATTGATGTCTTTCAATCTCGATCGAAACTTTTATATGCAATACTGTACATCAACGGACTAAAATAAGAAAGGTTGTACTGAAAGTAAGGAGGTCCTCACTGCAAAAGAATGGGTGGCGTTGGAGTTAATGTAAAACAAATAGTAGTAAAATGCGAACTATAGGCCTGTTCTTTTCGTTGGTTTTTTTTAATTTATCAATTTGAATCTATTTAACCCATTTTAACTTACTTCAACCAATTTTAATTCACTTCAATAAAAAATATCAACTTCAACTCACTTCAATCAACTTCAACTAATTTCAACCCACTTCAACCAACTTCAACACACATCCTTCAAAAATTCAATCTTAGTATTTTAATCAATATATAAAAAATATACTAACTTCAATCCACTTCAACCAACTTCAACCTATTTCGATCAATTTCAACCCACTTCAACAAAAATACCAACTTCAACCCACTTGAACCTGCCTAAACCAACTTCACCCTTTTACCGATCACAATTTACTAACGAAAACAGCAGGCCTATGTGATTATGTGAAGTAAGAATGCGGGTATGGTTCTTTTGATCAAAATGATAGAGAAGCCCTAATTCTAAGGATAAATATGTAATTTTTTGTTTCTTCTCACAATATATATATATATATATATATATATATATATATATATATATATATATATATATATCAAGTCAGGGGTTCACAATTGGTGAGTCTTGTCTTCCTTTTAATTGTGTTAGATAGTTTCAGAGTCTTTCTTAGTAAAATATCTCGAGTTCGAATCTCAACATCTTTCATATTGATTTATTGTGCAAAGTAGGGAGAGTACTATTTACAGCATTCATGCTGCAAGTCCAAAGTGTATTTATATGAAGGGGCATATTAGAGTATAAACATATTCTTGGACATTAAACCATTAACTTAAGCTTTTGATTGAGATTTGAGATAATTCATGAATTTGGATTGTGTTACATATAACTTAGCACCTTTTTGGTCAAGGCTTCCACTCAAGGAGGAGTATCCTGGTGTAGTCTGGGAAAGACTTATGACTGAGGAGGAGCTTATAAAGGTATACCATGCATAGAGTTGCACATTGGGAGATTAAGATAAGAAAGACTGATAGAATTTTAGAGGATTGATTTCATATGGCTAATTGATTTATAAATCAAATCTCATTTGGACTACTTATCGTAAACAAACTCATCATTGGATGCCAACCAATAACATGCAACGTTGTTAGCTCCACATAGAGAAAATTATTATGTATTAAATTTTAAAAAATGGTGTAATTGAATAACTAGTAAAACGACGTTTACTATTTACAAATTGTGTACAACCATCTTTTATTCATAATTTTTAATAATTATAGAAGCACAAGTATATAATATGTCATTAGAAATAGGGTTGATCGGAATGGAGTACCATTTGTACTCATCGGTTATGCCAATTAGGTAAAAAATTTTGACTATTAATGATCAGTTCAGTTCACAAGTAATGGAAGTTTATATAGGTTAGTGCCTTGGAAGCTTGTATTCATTAAGCGATAAATTTATCACTAAATATAAATAGAAAATATAAAAAGCAAAAAACAACTTTGGGAAGAAGGATAATTGCTAAAGCAGTTTCACTAGTACTAGATAAAGAAACGCAACTTTCAGAAAAACGATTGGGTTATCATATTATCCATGCAGGAAAATGCCCATAACCATCCACTGCATGCGTTCTCATTTCTGAGGATATAAAGGTTGGAGGGGAAAAAAAGCAACAATGAATTTTCGCTCTCTATTTATTGTGAATGCTGGTGATGGAAAGTGCATGCCATTACACAATAAAGAGAATCAAGTTGGCAAGGTAGCTTTACCAACTTGACATTCTTTACTGGCATGACAAATAAAAATTTTCAATGTTAGTACTCATATTTTTAGGCAAGAAAATTATGTAGTCGACTGGCCAGTAAAATATGGTCTGTCATTGCATTCTATAGTAGTGTGGAATGAGGTTCCACATAGGGGCCTTCTTTCTACCCTGTATGAGGATAATCCAGGAAGAACCCTTGAGAGAAGGGCTACTTAAATTGTATTATTACCTTTCTTACAAAAAAGAAAATAAAAATAAAAATTTTCGATTATCAAAATCACAATATGTAAATGTACATAGAATATGTTTGTTTTACGTAATCTATTTGGATTTGAACCTTTAAAAAATCTTTGAAGTATCTAGTAAAATTAAAAAAAATTTAATAGAGCTCACTACAAAAAAGGTTGCTTCCCTCCACATTTAATTTGGCTAATAACTACACTTATAAGTGTAGAAATAGCAGTTGCCCACATTTATGCTAAGTGTAGGGAACGTAAGTGTGTGGAACTGTTATCCAGACTTAATGAAAATACGGGTAGAGTTATATTTCCCACACTT
Organism: Stenocereus thurberi; assembly: GCA_002740465.1. Classification (NCBI taxonomy): domain Eukaryota; kingdom Viridiplantae; phylum Streptophyta; class Magnoliopsida; order Caryophyllales; family Cactaceae; genus Stenocereus; species Stenocereus thurberi. The sequence continues at coordinate 16,842 of NCQT01085620.1, read as the reverse complement.
ATAAATGCGGAGTAAGTACTAATTACCCGCAATTTATGTGTGGCTATTTTACGCTATGCCCACTCTGGAAGATGCAAGAAGTCATAATTTTCCCCACACTTAAAAGTGTTACTAGTGTCATTTTAGTTTTAAAAAAAATAATAATACTGGTAATTAATATAAAACTTATTAAATTGAAAGTAGAACAATTGTGTACAATTGTTCCTTTTTAAATTAACAAGTTTTATACTAATTTCTAGCATCATCCTACAAAAATGAATAAAATTTATGAACCGACAAATTAAAATGGATCAAACATCAATTAATTAAATATAAATTACACAGTAGTGCCTACAAAAAAAAGTAATTGTAGACATAGCAACAAAGACTAATGTAATCAAAACTAAATATTCTTACATTATTTTGAATCTATCCTGTTAATTTTTTTGTTGTAACTAACTGATTGAACATTTTATTACTCTATATACTACCTAAAACTATACTTGGAAACATGCCTAACATCCAAGAATATACAAAAAAAATATCCATCTTCATTTTCTTCACTAAGAGATATTAGCTTAAGAAATGCAACCTGTTAG
>NCQT01085561.1:2147-14835 GCA_002740465.1 Stenocereus thurberi | reverse complement strand
AAAATTGAATAACATAAATACATATAATTTGATTTATAAAGACATCAATTCCTACTTGAAACACTTCTGCTAAACATAAATTTTATCTCGTGTAAATTTTATCAATGTCATAGTGCACATAAAGATTATACAAATAGAAGACGAATAGATTATGAATATAAGTAAGACACATAAGTAGGAAAGAGATCTTGTCGGCGGCAAGTGATTGTCATTTCTAATATCGTAAATAAACGAATCCTCATTGGCTTACTACTCAACTTATTATAAATAACTTATTGCTGACGAGTATTAGTTAATAGTGATGAGATCAATGTAATGAATGTTGATGAGTATTGAAGATTATCATATAGTCATTGTTTACTAGTGAAGATAAGTATCTATCATTGTTGATCAGTGTAAATGTTATTTGATCATTACATTTTATTATTTGTATGATTAATTGACTTTCATACATGATATCAACCAAAATACTACGAAAATAATTATCTTTTGATATATTGAAAATTTAAAAAGATTAGATACTATATATAAAAGAAATTTCACTTTATATAGAAGAAACATAGAATTAAAAATGTTAATCATATGCAAAAATAACCAAACATCGACCAATCATATCTAAGAATAAAACATTGTACATGATTAAATAGATGTTGTTTGTAAATTCATGGCTTCACACATACGTATTGATTAGTGTCTTGATTAAGTAAAAAACGCTAAATATCACTTTAAACGCTATTGCCGAACATGGCCTTAATGTTAGGTAAACTTAGCTGTATAGAAAAGGGATCGGTGCAAAATAACATAAAAGGATATGACGAAGGAAGGCTTTTGTCATATGAAAAGGCAAATCAGAATTATAATCAAAGCCATTAGGTAGAGGTTTTCAAAAGTTACATAAATAGCTTTTCAAAAACACCACATAAGGCTAAAATAGGCAGTCTTAACAACTAATGTTATTGAACACTCAAAATTGTAAGCACTAATAAATTAACTTTGTCAAACAACTGATATCTCTGTAAATTGACTTTGACAAAAATATTACATAAGCCATAAAATATATATACAGATATTTAATAAATTGACAAATTAGCTAAACAAATTGAGTCAGAGTGAAGCAGGAAAACAAGGAAAATATGGTATTATTTTTCTTTTAATCTAAATAAACATGATATGTAATTAAGGCAGCTGGTGAACTTAATAGTGTCCCTGGCTCTTCCCTTCCTCTCCCAAGAATCATCATCATCTTTGGTGTCTCACAAGTAAATACATCTCCCTCTTCCTTGCAAAAGGGAGGAAACAAAAAAGAAGCTTTTGTATCTTAATAGAAGATTATTCCAAAACGACATTTCTACCGCAAGATATTTTTCACAATTTAATGGAACAATTGAACTATCAGGTAAAATTTCAAACTTTCTCTTTTTATATGATTTGCCTTGTTGATATAACTTTTTATTACTGACATTGGAGAGAAATACAAAATTAAGAGAAGATGCGATAAAAATGCCTTCTTCAACATTTCAAATTGAATTATAGAAAGTACTTAATTAGGTATTATAAATAATAAAGTGTTTGGAATAATATATTATATAGAAACAAATATCTGCTGAAGGTTTGAATTAAGAGCTGGAAAATTGCTTTTTTTTCCTTTCTATTTTATCATATTAGAGGAAGTAGATGGACACCAACGACTACTCCATTCCAATGCAATTTAAAAGGAGGATGGTTACTTGTTGGGCTATATTTTATTTTTGTGTTGTTTTTTGCCCTTTGTGAAGTTTGTTATCTTCAAGGCTAGAGCTATTTATTTCAGAAGGCAAGAAACTAATGTTTAGACATAATGTAATATCTTCAAAAGTGAAACACATTATGCTATTATCTGAATTGCTAGCTATCTGTTACTTATATCTATTATGTATGCACTTGTATATTAGATGATGGATAACTATAAAAGAAGCCATGTGATAGAGATAGACCTAAATGAGGAGATAGAAGAGTTTAACGATAATGTGGAGAAAAGGATAGACCTAAATGAGGAGGCAGAAGGAATGAACGAGGAGGTTGAAAAAGAACAAATTGATATGGGAGAGGAGCTAAATGAAGACAGTGATGGATCAAACAATATAGACAAGGTACCCCACCCATGTGTAGGAATGTGCTTTGATAGTGGGCAAGAGTTTGTGAAGTATTGTCACAAATATGCATCTAGTAGAGGGTTTTAATATCATACTTGTAAATGTGAATTATTAGATGAATTTGACAGTAAATCATATGGAAGGAGGAAGTCGGGAGAAGAACCTCAATATTATATGCTAAAAAGGTTGAGGTTAAAGCGTGGTAAAAAAGGGAAGCAAAAAAACAGATGACACAGGTCAATCCCAAATAACTGGGTGTAAAGCATTTGTAGATGCGCGAATGCAAAAAGGAAGGATGAGAATCACAATTTTACATCTCGAACATAATCATCCACTAGACCCAGCAAACAGTCGCTTCATGATCAATTATGGTACATAAACTTTCCTTTAAAGCGATATTTTCTATCTACCATTGTATTTTCTTGATTTATATTTATTGTAGTATGTTGATATATTTTGACAACGAAATATTTAAAAACCTTGTCGGTACATAACTCCGTATCACAAGCGGAGAATTTTGAATAATGATGCCGCTGGGTCCCCTATGACAAAGAACTTCAACTCACTAGTTGTAGAGAGTGGAGGGCATGAAAATCTACCATTCAATGAGCGAGATATGAGGAATGTGTTGTTAATAGAGCATCAGCGTACAAGATTAGAGGGTGATGCTACCGCTATAGAGGCACACTTTGAGAAGATGAAAGTAGATAAGGACACCTTTTTGAGTTCCATCCAAAGGGATTCTGAAGGGAGGCTAATGAATGTGCTTTGGGCAGATTCACGAAGTTGTGCAACCTTTAAGGACTTTGGTGATGTTGTCACATTTGACACAACTCATCTAACAAATAGGTATAGGATGCCATTTGCTCCTTTTGTTGGGGTTGATCACCATGGCTTGTCAATACTTCTTGGATGTGGATTAACATCGTATGAAGATATATATACATTTTTATGGTTGTTTAAGTGTTGGCTAGAGTGTATGGGAAGCCTTCCTGGTTCTATTTTAACGGATCAATGTAAGATTAATTGGTAAGGCAGTTGAAATTGTTTTCCCTCAGGTGAGGCATAGGCTTTGTATTTGGCACATTTTGCATAATGCAGCAAGGAACTTGGGTACTAATAAAAAATGGGAGGATATTGAGAAGAATATGAAGATTGTTGTTCATGACTCTTTAAATTTACAAGAGTTTGAGGAGGCATGGGCGTTAATAGTTGAGAAATTTGTATTGCATGATAATGTTTGGATAAAAGATGTATACGATATAAGACGTCGTTGGGTTCCAGAATATTGGAGGGACTCTTTTTGGGCCGATATGTCCTCCTCTCAAAGAAGCGAAGGATTGAACTTTTTTTTCAAAGGATACATGAGCTTAAATAGTGGTTTGAAGCAGTTCATAAACTTATTTGAAATGGCTCTTGCAAGCAAAGTTGAAGAAGAGAAAATCATGAATGCCAACATAATGGAAAGACCTCACAAATGCGATAAAACAATCCTTGTTGAGGAGGTTTTTCATAAGGCATATTCAAATTCTAAATTTAAAGAAGTTCAAGAAGAGGTACACGGGCTTATGCATACAAATGCAAACAAGGTTACTGAAGATGGGTCTTTGAAAATATATGAAGTTACAGATAAGATTGTCAAACCAATTTGGAAGTCAAAGAGAAAGAACTTCATTGTCAACCTAAATAGAACTTTAGGTGACTTTAAATGTTCTTGTAGACTTTTTGAGTTTAGAGGTGTTTTATGCAAACACATTATTTGAGCTTTGGAGATTGAGGAAGTTGATTGTATTCCAAAGAAATATATTTTGGATAGATGGAGGAAGAATATAGTGAGGAACTATGAGCGCATTCGAGTACATTACTATGATCCAAGCCACTCTGAAAAAGTGAAAAGATTTCAAGGGATAACCACTATAAATGAGTATCTGAAATCTTTGGCCTTGCATAACGATGCCACTTATACCATGGTTATGGAAGGCGCAAATGAACTTTGCAAGAGGCTTGAGTGTACTTTGGGCATTCATGATAAATCTGGTGGCATTACCCTCCTTATTCACATTCCCCTCTTATACATGTTAACACCCTAGTATCATTACCTTTCTCATTCTCCCACTCTCTTCCTCTTACATGCCTTAGAGGAGTGCATTTACCATCACAAATTGATCAGTTATGGTTTAATAACGCTTATATTGTTTCAGAGCTTAATATCATTACGTTTCCTAACCCCGTTCCTATTCTTTAATGTTGTTAGTGCTTGAATTTTGAAAACTCTCCAATGAATTTTCTACAATGAAAATGCATGATTTGGGTTATTTTTTTTTAATTTTTAACTATGGTGTTAGCTTTCTCGATCTTTCTTACATCTATGTATTAGTTCTTATTAACAACTTTGTAATTAAAAATATTTGGGTTTTACTATGTAATTGTTAATTTCTTAAATAATAAATTATAAGTAAGAATTCACTACATTCAATCTATGCCAACTCTCTCCTAGAAATTCACAGATGTTGATATTTATAATTACATTCTAGGTTGAAATTCAAACATTTGGGTTTTCTTGGTATTTTTTTTTTACGCAAGACACATAGAGGGGGGCAAGACACTAAATATGATTGCACTAGATATAATATGTTAGGATCAAGATATACGCATTACAGTTATGGATTATGCCATTATGAAATATAATATGTTAGGTTGATCTACTTAAAATTTTAAGATGACCAATAGAAACTTTAAACTCTAGATAGTTTAGAGACTAATTGGTTAAATTACTCTTTAATGAACAAGTATTGACTTTTTAATTTAATAGTTTGTTAAAATCTTTGTTTGGCTTTACTTTGTACGATATTTCACTTATTTTTCTTAGGTCATAAAATGTAGCATGCTTTTTCAATTGTGTTCTTATGTCTAGTGAAATTGCAACATATCCATGAAATTAATTTCTCCTTTTTGTAATTTTTCGCAGCATTATCAGTGACATAGTGAGAGTTAGTGTTTTCTAGAGCGATGTCTTCATCTTCTGATACCTCTTCTCACAATGAATTTCATTTTCATAAGGCATCTGGTATTTCAACTACTTCTTTACTCCACACAAAAAAGAGGACTTAGTTCGAAACAATATTCATGGGAGTGCATTTGCAGATAATACCTATAACGTGAATATTGAGGAGGGCGGCCCTAACTCTCAAATTTGTACTTTAGTGGATGATGACTTAAACGCATTGCAATTCAATTTAATATACCTTCTATTATCCATTTACATCTACCTTCTTCTAGTGAACATGCCAACTCTTCAAGGAAATATCATTACTATGTGTATGAGGAGTTCCTTGTTGCTGGTCTTCGCCCTCCTTTACCACCATGCATTATTTCCTTATTAAATGCCCTAAGTTTGGCCCCAATTATCGTTATTATTATTATTACTATTATTATTACTACTACTACTATTACTACTACAATTACTATTGTTACTACTATTACTGTTACTACTACTGCTGCTGCTATTGTTGTTGTTACTATTATTTTTATTATTATGATAATCATCATCACCTGATTATTTTTGAATTTTCTAATTCTTGCAGAGCTTAATGTTATTGTCACATGTTACTGCTAGGGGAGATGAACTCATTAAAAAATTGAAAAAAGAGAGGGAGGAAAATGCAATCCTCAAACAAAAGTTTGACACAGTTTCAAAAGAAAAGGATGAATTTCAAGACCAGTTGGAAACATTCATGATCGAAGGAAAAAATTTGCAGATTTGATTATTGAAGAATTTAAGCAAACATATGCTTATATGAATGAAATCAATGAATATTCACTAAATAGTTTTACATATGGCATTGCTACTTGTAGAAACAAGATCAAGGAGAAGTACCCTGATCTTGACCTAGGTTTTATTGATGATGAGTTTTTAAAAAATTTAGAGGAAGAAGACTAAATGCTAGTTTTTATTTAATCAATAGAATAGTTACTTGTTATGTAATGCGTATTTCTAATAAAGCAGCTTATATAATAGAAATTGTGTCCCTCGCTATGTAATACCTTGTTTAATTATTTTTTTTGGGAGCATAATTCTCTTTCAGTATAGTTTATACTAGCACCCATCATACATAGATGTAGGATGAATATTTATCAAGCAAATATCGAGATAATAATAATAAATCCTTAATAGCTAGCATGGGTAGAAGATACCTTGAGAAAGAAAAATCTTGTTATTAATCTTCATTGGAAAGTTAAAATGTAGCGAGTATTAAAACTAGTTAGTTTGGAGGCAAGAAATTCGAAGGGAAAATTCACCTATAAATAATATTGTATCCTTACCCTCTCTTGTAGTATCCTTACCCTCTCTTGTATAATTTATTTAGTCTTCTTCACATTTTATCATTCGTTTATTACCCTTTCATAGTTAAAAATGTGTCTTGATGAAAAGAAACCTCATGTCAGAGATTTACTTCAAGTTTGTTTGTTCATACGAGGTTTGATTGAAAGTCCAAAGGTAGGTCCACAAGTCATTGGGCAACTCCTAAGCAGATATGGAATGCTTGAAACTCTTGAGCCAATTTTTGAGGAAGAGTATAATCTTCATCAAGAACTACTGGGCAATCCACACATGATCATAGAAATGTTAATGGCAAAAGAGTTGCTGCTCATCCAATTATTGAGTTGTGCATTATGAGGGAGGAAGAAGTTGACCCTAGAAGGTTGAAGCGCATCAAGCACAATTCCTCTCAACTTTGATTATACAATGAAAAGTTTTCTAAGTTTTTATGTTAAGTTGCTACCTTATAATATTTAGTAGTTTAATGTTTTCCATCTTATTTATGCTTGTCACCTAGTTGTTCGACCTTTCCATATTAATGAAACGAGTTGTTTTCTTATCTTCTTATTCTTATTTTTTATTTGGCTGTTCAAACTTTTTTCCTGATAACACTACATACATTAAAATTTAAACTATTAGTAACATCTATAGATTAAGTTCATGACAAGTTAAGTTATACTCGTTTAGAAAAAAATAACATCTATGTGATGAACATTACATCCATCCTACATCTTAGAATAAGTACTATATCAAAGCTTATATTTAATTAGCTAAGTTAACCCATTTATTTAGTCAAGTTAAAAAATAAATAAATATTACATCCACCTTACATCTTAGGTTAACAAATACTTTATCCATCTTACGACGTAAGTTAAACTCATTCAGCCAAGTTAGCCTAAGTGTTTACTCTGAAACTTAAGTTAAAAAGTAATACCTACATTAACTTATTTATTTAGTTAAGTTGGATTAGGTCCAGTTAAGTTAACCTATTTATATATTTAGTTGAGTTAATTTATTTATTTACTAAAGTTAAAAAAAATAATGTCTATATCCAACTAATAATAAACACCACAACCCTCCTACATATTAAGTTAAACATATGATTTTTATTTACTGATAGTACATTAACTTAAACTTATTTAATAGAAAAAAAGGGATAAACACTACATCTGAATAATAATATCTACTTGGTATACTTTAGTTAGTAGAAGTAAACTAAGAATGTTTTGTTTTTCCAATGAAAGAACTTACCGCCAAAACTTTTCTTTTCCCTCAACTTATCACTAATTTTTCCTCCATTGCAGCTTAATTTCCCTTCTCTTGCATCTTAAGTTAAATTAATACAATTAATGCTACATTGCTCTTACATCCCACATAAGCTAAGTTAAAAAATAATCTTAAGTTAAGTTTTAAAAAAAATATCTTAGGCTCACTAAACTTGAGCTAATAGCAAACACTACATCCCTCCTACATCTTCAGCTATAAAAGTTCTGTTAAGTTAAAAAAATATTGATAAGCATTATATTCCTCCTCTATCTTAAGTTAATTTATTTAGTAAAGTTGGTCTAAATTTTTTATTCATTTATAGCATGTTACACTAAACTTATTCAATCTAAAAAAAAAATTGATTATAAATACTGCATCTTAATAATAATACCTACCTTAATTAATAGATGTACATTAATACATGTTGCTTTTTGAATGTCAGAACTTCTTCCCAAAATTTTTCCTCCTTTGAAGCTTCATTTCCCTCTTTTCGAGCTTCATTTCCCTCCATTTCTTCCCTCCACTTTTTCTATAGATAAGATTCTTCTATTGCCACTTGTCAACTATTTGTTAGAATTGTAAAATAGATTCTTTACACTAAGTGTAATTGTATCAAGGTCCTATTATCATCCATGATAGAGTTGCTTAGATTTCCTCCCCTATAAAAGGTAGAAAAAGTAAATGCTGATGATGAGGAGATAAATTTGGACCATTATAGATCAATTGAACATCTCCTTGACTGAGCGCTTTATAAAAATCAATAAAATCAGCCACAATTGCCTTTTGATCACAATGCTCATTAACCCCTACATCAATGACCTTATGTATGAAGTTTGTTTTTTTTTTTTTGGCTTCTGCCAGACAACGACATGAAAACAACTGTTGCTTTTACCTCCTAGCTGAATAAAACACTCTTTAGCCTTTTGCTTATAGATTCTCTCTTCAGTAATCCTAAATTTCAGCTATGCATCCACCAGTTTATGCTCCCTATTTACATATCCCTTGTTTCATCCCTCTTATTTATCTATATTTATAAATTCATAGGGAGACTATTTTATGTAACCTTCATGAAACTTTTGTTAGGATTGAATAGGTTTTGGAATAACGAATAATTTATTTTCAAGTAGCTTTTAAATTTTGGAAGACTAGTATTTTATCTATTAGTAACTTTTATCTAAATCGACAATAGTAGATTAACAAATGCTATATTATTATTAAAAATTATTCTAAATGTACTAAACTTCTGACTTTTTTTGTTTTCGTTTTTGGCGATGACATAGGCTTGCCTATTAAATACTAAATTAGGTGATTAAAAAAATCCTACTAAATTACGATATTTTAGTGTGTCACACTTAGGGTTGTCAAACAGGTTGGTGATGACAAAATAATTTTGGCTTTATTCTCTGAGTTTACAGGTTTGCTCCTTTTTCATTTTTGTTCTTTTGCAACGTTCTATAGGGTGTTAGTTTCAATTATTCTTCTTCATCAGTATAGTATGTTATTTGAGAGCAGTTTATGTTCATATTTGGTTGATACCATATTCAAAAGTTTTTTCTAACAGAGTAATATTATCTTTTAATAAATTTATTATTATCAAATGAATTTGTTCGGGTATGGTTGATAAGTAGTTTAACCTATTTTTATAGTGATTTACCAAGTTTCGTCTAAGACTTCTGGGGGTTAAATCAAAAGATCTTAAATAGTCCCATGCTCTTTCTTGAGTATAGTAGTGTAGTTCTGGAAGATTAAATGTTTGTCCGGCTAAATAGTTTTCATCTTTGTCTATCTTAGAATTAGATTGTAATTTGTTTTTAAATAACTCCATTGTTTAAGAGTGCCACTATAGTTGTAATTACTTTATTCAAGGTCTAGGCTCTGATATCATTTATACAGGGGTCGAGTGGTTTTTATGGAAAAAGCGATAAAATCATTTGTTGAATTAATTAGGTGATTCACACAAAGAGGTCTGTCAAATTTTAACAGCGGTACTCAGATACTAAATTATCAAATGAAACTTTAAAACTCAATATCATACAATCCTATCAAAACAAATTTGATACAAAGAAGCTATACTTTCAAGGGTTAGATCTGTCTTACTCCTTCGCGCTCGTCTTACTCCACCCTAATGCGAGACTTACCTACTCGTTCAGTCCTTCTCCTTCTCCTTCTCCTTGATAGTACTCTCTCTTTGATCAAAGTTGTAATAATAGAATTATAGACACAAAGTTTTGAGAAAAGATTTCTCTATTATTTCATTGATAATTGTTCTCCTTTCCCTAAAGGGAGAAAATTAGAACATTTTTGAGAGATTTCTTGCAGAGGAATTTTCTTCATTACAAATGCCAATGCCTTCTACTGAAATCGGCTAACTTATTTATAGGGGAAGGAGGTGCGCTATGACATATGCGCTTACAGCATCAGAAATCTAAAAAGATAAGATTACAAGCTAAAGGATGAGCTTTGTAGATAAGGTTTCATTGTTCCTGATAAGGCTGCTGCATGTTCATTTTCTTATTGTGTCGGTAGAGATAAGAGTTGATAAGGTTATGGCCCCTTGTGTCTCACATGATGACTAGGTGAGAAGCTACTTTTGTGCCTTGTCTTATTCTGCTTTATAAAGTTCAGCAAATTTGGTGCGTACAGCTAGACTGCCTAGAAATTTCTTGGGCTCCAGTGCATTGCTAAACTCAAAAAGTTGTTCATCGATTGAGATGTTTTCAGCTCCTTCAGTAGTGACTAGAATTATATTTTCGTCGGAGTAAAGAGTTCTAGCTCCTTTGGTCATTAGTCACTCGCTTTGGCATTTGATGGCGAGAGCACCTGTTGAACGGCTATAATTGACCCATCCTTCGTCAAAATGTGGAGTTTTGTAGTGTTTGTTTTTCTCTGCTGCAATGGTGGGGAGTTTTGTAGTTGTTCCAGATTTTGTAACATGGGTGATTTTAACTAAATGAATAGAAGAGTAAATAGTATTTTCGTCCTTTTCAGGAGAGATGGTAAAAATACGAAGATAAATATATTCTTGTTGACTGAATTGCTTAATAGCATATTTAAAATTAGCTGGGAAATGTTAAAGTTCAATAAGACTGAGGTTTGGGTACAGATAATTTAAACATGCATACTTAAAAGAGTTCAAAAACGATATCAGGGTTGGCTCTGGTGAAAGCAAGGATTCTGGGAAAAAGAGAGTCTCTTAGGTTGTAGTAGAGTTCAGGTAAACCAGAGATCTTCTGGTAAGCAAGTACTGTGGTTTCATAATAGTCCTTATAAAAAGAGTCCGATAAATTAAGAGTTCGAATGCCAATATTTTGAATAACTGGTCTTGAAGCTAATAGCTTAGTTTTTAATTGTTGCTTCTCTTTCTCTTCTTCAGAGATGGTGTTTGAAGCGTTTCCCTAATTTGGTCAAAATGAGAGTTTAAAGAGTTCAGAGTAGACTTTTTTCACATCTACCTTGGAAGAGTTCAAAGAGTTCAACTTAAGTTGTTTAATAGTTCGGTGGAAATACGTTGTTAGTTCTCCAGCTTTTCCAAGATCAACTCTGAGATCTATAACAACTTCCTCAATGACTTTAATTTTTTCATTAACAGCTTCATAGGATTTGTTAATATTGATAAGAATATCTTCAAAGTTTTGGATTAGCTGGGTGCTGTCCACTTGTTCCATTGGCGCTTTGCCTTTGTCCATTGAACTCATATTCTCTTATTAAATAATCTGCAATAAAATTATTTTTTCCTGCAATATGCGCATACACAGCATTAAACTGAGATAAGAAGAGTTGCCACCAATGTAATTTTCTCATATGAGGTCCATTATCTAAAGCTTATTTGACGAAAGTAGNNNNTGCTTCATTATCTGTTAAGACTTTAAATGGCTTAGGTAGCAAAAAGAGTCTCCATTTAGTAATTCCTCTAATAATCGCTAAGAGTTCTTTTTTCATTGCATTATAATTTTCTTCACATTCAAAAAAAGTTCCACTATGATAGCCACAAATTTCATTTAAATCAGTCTTCAAAACTGCTGTCCATGTTTTGTCAGATGTGTCTGTTTGAAGAACTAAGTTATCTTTAGGTTTAGGGAGTCTAAGACTGAGAAGTTGTTGACATTCTTCTTTTAATTTCTTCACAATTTCTCTATGTTTTTCTGTCCAACCAAGAGTATTGTTTTTTCTGAGTAAACTTTGCAAATCTTTTTTCTTTTTTGCTAAGTCAGGAATATAAGAACTAGCATAGTTCAATAATCCTAAGAAACCTTGAATTTGTTTCTTTGTTCGTAGTTGGTCTGGACATTTCATGATTTTTCTAGAGATATAAGGTTGTAAGCTAATTCCATTTGTGCCGGCTTCAAATCCTAAGAATTCAATTTTCTCTTTTTCAATTACAGCTTTTTTTCTCACTTAGGCAAATGCCTTCTTTAATTGCTGTTTTCAGAAATGTGTTGAGATGTACTCGATGTTCTTCAAAAGCATTTGAACTTATTAAAATATCATCAACATAAACAATAAGAAAATTGTTAAGATGTTTGAAAGCATCGTCCATTCTTCTTTGAAAAATTCTTGGTGCATTTTTTAGTCCAAAAGGCATAACAATCCATTCATAAAAACCTTAAGGTGTTCTAAAACTTGTATATTTAATACTTATTTCTTCCATTTTAATTTGCCAAAAGCCAGATTTGCAATCAAATTTTGAGAAGAATTTCCTATTTTTTAACAAGGTTAATTAATGCTTCTTTGTTGGGTAAGAAATAGTTATCTGTTTTTGTAAACTTATTTAAATTTTTATAGTTGATAACCATTCGGGCTTTACCTCTTCGTCGTTCTACTTCATTAACTATCATAAAGGCTGGGGAAGAGTATGCTCCGTTGGATGATCTGATAGGTCCCTTTTCAAGTAGTTCTTTCATTTGTATTGAAAATTCCTTGATATCATCTTCTGAGCATAGCATTAGTTTTTCTTTGATATAAATTTCTT